>VUQI01031003.1:0-12553 GCA_015106735.1 Paratilapia polleni
CAGGCCCCTCTCCTGTGGAACCAGCTCCCAGGTTGGATTCAGGAGACAGACACCCTCTCTACTTTTAAGATTAGGCTTAAAACTTTCCTTTTTGATAGAGCTTATAGTTAGGGCTGGATCAGGTGACCCTGAACCATCCCTTAGTTAAGCTGCAATAGGCCTAGGCTGCTGGGGGCTTCCCATGACGCACTGAGCACTTCCTCTTCATCCACACTGAGCACTTCCTCTTCATCCGCACTGAGCACTTCCTCTTCATCACTTCCTTTCACTCTCCATGTGTTTATAGACCAGTTATTATTAACCCTGTCTCTCTCCCATAGTGTGTCTTTTGTCCTGTCTCCCTCTGCTCTCCTCTGTTTCCCCTCATCCCCAACCGGTCACAGCAGATGGCTGCCCCTCCTTGAGCCTGGTTCTGCCGGAGGTTTCTTCCTGTTAAACGGGAGTTTTTCCTTCCAACTTTTGCCCAGTGCTTGCTCATAGGGCAATAGTCTGACTGTTGGGGTTTTCTGTCTAATTTGTAGGGTCTTTACCCTAAAATATAAAGCACCGTGAGGCGACTGTTGTTGTGATTTGGCGCTATATAAATAAAATTGAATTGAAATTGAATTGACCTAAATTAACTCTTCACTCTCCACCTGCTGATCAGTGCTTGGTCGATGCCTGCCACTTACCTACATCCAGACAGGAGGTCAGAGGTTTTAAAGGTCGGGACTGTGTGCCGAGCATTTCCCCTGACTGTCTGGAAAATGTGAGTAAGTGAGCACTGATCTTTTACCACTTACTGTAGGTTCCTTTAGGCAAGGTAGCTCTGGAAACAAAGCTAAAAAAAAAAAAAAGTGTGAAAGGAGAAAATAAGCAGTCAGAGATGCAGCATTAAAGCTGAGGGAAAGTGTGGCATTCGCTGGGTGATTTGTAATAATTACATAGTAGGTGCAAATTAAAAGCTGGAGGGCCATTTATAATTTTAGATTGCACTTTTGGCCTAATATTTGGCACAGTGGGGGGTTGGCACAAATGTTTTTAAGCCTTTTCAAAATGAAGTGATGGCTGCACCATTTGGAATGACTTGAAAGTAATCAGTGACGGTACAACAACCGAGAAGTGCGGTAATGTGCTCAATCAGATGCAGTAATGCAATCATGTCCATGGAATAGTAATTGATTAAGTGTTAGTTAAAGTAAATTCCAGAGAAAAAGACTCTCAGACTCACGATGAAATCTGCTCAACTATTAAAAAATTTATCCTCAGGTGCTGATGTATATTGTGGAAATGTAGACAGTGGGTGTAACTGCCAGTAAACCATTTGTGCCCAGTCATCTAGCCAGTGGCTAACCAGTCCAACATGCAGCATCACCAGTAGCATTAAGTCATCATCATGAAACAAAAGAGCCAGGGGCTGGGTAAGAGAGGATCATCGCTACTACAAAATATTGACGCCCCGGCTGCCTTGTATCATTTTTTTCTGAGTGGGGTCCAGGCGCTGAAATGTAAATAAATCTATCAGGGCAAGGAACTGGGGGCTCCAGTTACCACTCCTAACAATCAAGAGGCTTTTCATGCTGCCCTAGAGGGCCATTCCTGTAACGCTAGCACACTGGAGAGAGCCACAAATCATCATCTCTCCTCTGCTCTCACTCCCACTGTCTCACTCACTGGACTCTGGTCTTTCTTTCTATCCTCCCTTTTCCATTTTTTCCTCCCTCTTGTTCTTTTACTCACACCGCAGTCCCCCATTCTTCTGTTCCCTTTTTTTCTTTTCAGCCTTCCCTCTTGTTAGCACCTATCTTTTCTTCTTAATGCCCTTCATCATAATCTCCTCATGCTCTCTGCTCTCCCACAGCTCTGTCTTTATACTCATACTCCTACTCGTGGTTCTTCGCAACTCCCTAAAGCTCATAGTGAACCTCACACGACAACAAAATGAAAGGCCAGAGATTTGCAGCCACGTTTATCAAGATCTCAAACATCATTTCATTTTTCAGCCATTTCTGTGTCAGAAAAGCACTTATCAATAATATACCATTGGTTCAGTGCCCGTTCATGAAGGAAGCTCAAAATGTGGTCCTCTCTATATATTTATTATGTCATTTTCTGTGGATGAAAGGCTAAAATAAATATTGTAATTTTTGCAAGTAACATCTTTTCAACTTATGTTACACTATTGTATACAATACCACACAAGCCTTCAAATAAAGCACAAAATACACTGTTTCTAAAGGTGTTTTCTGCCCTCAAAATGAATTCAGGGAATTAGTCAACATTTTTGCACTCATATGAACTGTGTTTTGCTTAACCTGTGCAGAAAAAGTTCACATGAAATTACAATGACATGCTCACAAAAGAAAGATAAAGATGGTTTCTCTCATTCACACACACAAACACACAGCGGTAAAGGAGGTACTCGCATCCTGTATTTAAACAAAAGAGTAAAATGTATGTACTAAATATTACCATGACGTTATACTTGAAGTAGTGAGCATAGACTATATATAAATGATGGACGTCATGTGGGGTTCATTGGCCCCATTTTGGTATTTTGAGACGGATGAGTGCAAGGTGGATCTGACTTAGAAACTGAGCAACACTGCACACTCATATGGTAGCAACCTATCAGCCACCAGGTAGGCTCACCCTAAAACATTTTGTAAGTGTAGTGGAGACCTTAATTTACAAATTAAAAACTCATCAGGAAAGTCTTCACTGAAGTGATAGAGCAAGGGAGCTGAGGGCTGTTTTCAATACAACCGGATGTCTTTTTGAAACTGGAGGAGTCACCTCCTACTGAAAATCGGGAAGAATGCAGGTTTTCATATTTCAGACTATATACAGTCTTTGGTGTGGTTTTTTTTTATGACCACACAGTAGGCTGTAGACAGTGGTTAAAGTGGGTTTTGGCAGGTGGAGGAACCTGAAGATTCAATGTAGTGGTGCAGCAGGGGAATAAAATGACTCACCTTAAAATAACTTCCAAATTGATTTATACTGTGAGCTCCGACAGGTTTGTCTTTGTGGAGAGGCTGAGTGTGGTGTGGCTCTGAGATTTACTGTTCTTTGTGGATTCAGCCAATCTTATTTCACAGTATATATAAGCAGATGTTACATGAGCTATCATGACTACTTTACGCCATCATCTTAAAATGACCTAACCTAACAGTGACCATGGATACCACAGCCTGCTCTGCACCACTCCAACATAGTCCTCTGTAAACTGTACCACGACACTGCAAACCACCCAGTGTAGCCTGCACTTGTTTAAACTGCTCAGTATTCTCTCACAACCACCGAATAACAGCAAAATTATTATCCTTCGATTTATTTTCAAGATATGAAATAATCGTGTACACCTGCTGAAGGTATAAAAAGTCTAATTTATAAAAAGAAAAAGAACAAGCTTTAAATTTCCAGTTTATCAGATGTCAGTTGCCTGAGCAATTCTTACCTTCCAAAGTAATCTCTCATCTTCATCTTCCGTCCTCTTCTTTCTTAATCAATTTCTGAGAGTGAAGTAATCACACATTTCAGAACAGTTACTCAGTTTATGCTCATGCCCCTTTTGAAGTGCTATCTAGATGCTGAGGATAAGTACAGCAACCGCAACTTTACCAATATCTGCATGGATGACACATGCATGACAGGGATGAGAGGGGGGCAAAAAGGATGTGCAGAGTGTGCACGTGGGACTGTGGGGTGACATTACTTTCAGATTTGTTGTCTATCTCCATGGTATCAGCTGGAAGCAATGCCAGGCTGCAGCACAGGAAAAACGAGCTTGCTTGATATTATTATTATTAACTGTCTATCAGATTACTCAATAATCAGAGGTCCTGATGCACTATTCTGGATCATTCCAGCCCACTTAAACCCCTGACTGTAGATAATAAGGAAGTACAGTTCTTCTTTCAAGGGGCTTACTAGTGGGTTTGCATGCACTTTAACACTAGTTACATATAGTTTATGTTACAACTAATAGTTTCAAACACCACTTTGCTTAATTTTTAAAAATGTGAACATTTGGCTCCATTTCATTCCTCTTCCTCATCACTCTAACGTGTCCTCATAAAAACAGATGGAACCTTGATGTTCACTTTGGACTGCAGAAAGTGTTTTGAAAAGAACTGGAAGTTAGTTATTGAACTTTGGCTCTCTGCTTTTGCAGCAGCAACTGCTATGTCACACACCAGTTAAGTCACTTGAAACAGAAAAATTAACCAATTTCTCATACTAAGAGCATCACAGCCTGAAACTACAGGAGCTTAACCAAATGATGGAAATTTAATGAACCTCGAGGTTCTCTGATTTTCATGTGACTGACTGCAGCTTCTCTTTGTTCTAGGTAGGAAAGAAAATGCCCATACCAACAATCATACAGACATTTATATATACTTTCGTTAGGTGAAGTTAATGATATAGAAGAAATAACAACAGTATAGTGTTTATGGGAGAGCAGAATGGGGCGCATGTCAGATTTTGGAAGTCCCTGCTGTATGTTATTCATTTGATGTGAGTCACAAATGAGTAGACGGCAATCCCATTAGCTCAACCCTCACAGCACAATATCTGAGTGCCAGCTGTTTGTGTTGCATACCCCACACTTTTCTTTTGTGGTGGAGAAATGGATTTGCTTTTAAAGGCAGCAAGCTCTTTTGAGAAAAAAATCAGGAGGCTGAGCCAAAATGGTATATGTCGGTGAGAAGGTTTTGCTCAGAGGTGAGAAAGGAGGTTTTGGTGGCCACTGACTCACTGGTATTGATCGACCATCTTACAAAACCCCTGTACAAATCTTATCATCAACTAGGACACTAAAAGCCTTACTTGCTGCACATTTATGCATTATGGAGACTTATACTCGCTGGTCATGGATGCAGCCTTCACACAAATAACTCCTCATGCTATCTTCGTCCCGTGATCGATGGTGTCCTGATCCAGTGCTTGAGGCTCTGGAACTTGGCCAGTTCTGTTCTGACCCTCAGAGGGTTGCAGAATGACACAGGTTATGGCCACAGTTTGGACTGATACTGCCAGAGGTTAATTAATATGCGCCAGGTAAACATGAAGACATGACACCAGGAGAGACAAAGGATGCCCGTAAATGGGGAGGCAGTTTTAAGGATTTTCTGCACTGTTATTCCTTGTTTTTATACTAGTTAGTTTTGAAGCAAATTTTTCTTGAAATGTCTGCAACCTGCCAAATTTCAGGTTTTTATACAAAGCTGATCAACTGAGTAATTTGGTGTTCTAGATCAATAAACCCAAGCATATGTTTACAGCAGTTCTCTGGGTAATAATTTTTTCTGCATGCTGAGTGTAATTTCTCGTTGATCTACTTCCTGGGAGAGTCACTCTCATCTCTGTTCCTGAAGTGTGATTTCCTGAGTGCCCACTTAGATATCAAGCTGCCAGGGGGATTAGGTAGTGATGGTTTATCACTACACTATTAAAGAATAGGGAACCAAAGGACCAGCTATAAAGTAGGACTGGGCTATACATACAGTATATAAATGCATTGGAAGGTACTGATATAATTTCAACAGATACAGAATTAGGGGTGAAAAGGGTGTTTGCAGTGTTTGTTGCTCTCTTCTGAATGAACTCTCTGACTCATACAGCCCTGCTCTTGCTCTGCACTCAAAGTTCTCCTGCAACATGGAGGGAGAAACAACACTGATCCAACATGAATAATAATTCAAAGTTTAAAGGTATATGTTTTTTTAAGTTTTATTTTTTGCTTTTTAATTTGACAGGGACACTGTAAAGCAGACTGGAAAGTGGGGAGAGAAAGGGAGAATAACACGCAGCGAATGGCCTGGGGAAACTCGAACCCAGGCCGCTGCGTGATAAAGTTTGTTGATTTGTGGCCACCACACTCCCGTAGTTTTCACTCCCCAGAAAGTTGGGGTTGCTGATCTACTTTGTGTGACTTTTGTGTTTTAACGGGTTACTTCAGATCGGATCAACAACATGTAAAGCAGTAAAACTGTTCTAAATGTTGTGTGCACATAAAACTAGATTCATTCTTGTAGACTGCTAAAATCCATCTAGCTGTTGACCGTCTCTACCATTCAGCCTGAAAATATTGAAATGTGATTTTTTTTTTTTGTCTATATGGCCAAACCTTACTATAAATGCATGCATAGATGTACTAAAAGTTGTGAATACAATAACAATTTGTTCAAATGGTGTAATTGTATTGCACTTTCTCTCATTTTCTCTCAAAAGGATGGAAGCAGTGCTGATAAACAAGAAAAATCAAAGTGATCATTAATGTGTTATTGAAATTGAGCCACTAGTTGAGAATTATTTATCCTGTAAAAGTCTTGAAAATTGCTAGTTATACTGATAATTTACATAAGTAGGACTGAAAAGCAGTAAAAGAGGATATTTCAGAACAATAGCATGAGGAGAGATGGGATGGAGTCCTGAAATCCTCATTCAGGGTTTTCTTTTCTTTTTTAACAGGTTGTGTTTTTCTTCCATCTTTTCATTCTATTTAGGCAAAACAGCAGGAAGAAATTTGGTGCTTCTGTCATTTGGGCATTGATAATAGTAACAATCAGTATAATTTTTTATTGGACCAGAGCCACTTGAGGTACAATTTGTATGGTTTGGGCATAATTATGATTTCAAGCTCAAATGATTCACAGCTAACCCCAGTGTCCTAAAAATTCCTTTTATATACTACAGCAGCAGCAAATGCATGTAGAGAGTGATTAAAGCAATTAAGTAATGCCAGGGTCTGTGCATGAACTGTAATGCTGCTGTTGTGGAGATTGTATACTGAATGCCTGTTTGAGCTATTAACAACTTTTCATTAGCCAGAACGTTTTTCTCAGGAACATTTCTTTAGGAAGCTGAAACATTCCCTCCAACCTTTTTTCATCTGCGTTTTCACCGGTGCCGGAGTGGCTGTCAGGAGCTTCAGGAGCATTCCCAGTGGGCTGCTTAATTATCCTTAAAGTTTGTTTCATTCAACTTTAAGGACTAACTTCAGTGAGTTCATCGTGGGTACCTTTTCAAGAGAACAGCTGAGCACACAACAACTGGTAAGGTGCAGTGATGCATTCATCTGCGTATCCAGCTTAAGGTCGTGGGGTGGCTGAAGCCTATCCCAGCTTTCATAGGCCAGTTTAGAATCACCAGTTAACCTAACATGCATGTCTTTGGACTGTAGGATGGCCAACCAGGAGGTTGGAACCACCAACCTTCTTGCCAGTGAGGTACAGTAAGACTGGTAACTGTAACTGAATATGTTGTTGTCAGTCTGTTACCAAGAAAAAGTTAGGTGAAGCAAACTGTT
Organism: Paratilapia polleni; assembly: GCA_015106735.1. Classification (NCBI taxonomy): domain Eukaryota; kingdom Metazoa; phylum Chordata; class Actinopteri; order Cichliformes; family Cichlidae; genus Paratilapia; species Paratilapia polleni. The sequence goes on from VUQI01031003.1 coordinate 7,295, forward strand.
ATTTGTGTAGCTCACCAGAATTAGCCACAAAAATCATTTTAGAAAAAAAACTGCCATCTTTGTAAACATTTTGACTTTTTTTAATAGTTCTGTTGCCTTTGAAGAGGAAATAACCAAGAGAGTAGTTAGGAAATATGTTAATAATTAAAACCAAAAGGATAATAAGAACTGAACTGTAGCTTAATTTTTAAAAATTTTGAGCTGGTCTTGAGCATAATACCTCTGCACTGAAAACTGGCTCCACTCCGGACTTGCTTTTCATTGTGGTGAATGACCAGTGAAGAAAAGGCAAAATAATCCCCTGACATAGTGACAGCTGTTCGTACACACAGGCTTTCTAAAAATGTAGCGACCAGGTTACGGTAGGTAAAATTGCAAATCAAATCTGGTTAACTTGGTGCCTCAGCTCTAAAATAAGGTTTAAAAAGCTTTTCTTCCCAGGTTATTCTTTCACTGCACGCTTACAAAGTTTCATGACATAATAATCCAGAGTGTGGACATGATCATAACACGATATGGTGTGTTGCTCATCCCACCAGAGCACCCTGCAGGTGGTCACGGCATATGACTACCCCTCCCTGAGCCTGGTTATGCCAGAGGTCTTTGTGTTAAAAGGGAGTTCTTCATTCCCACCCTCACCAAATGCTTTCTTATAGGGAATCTGATCATTGGGGTTCTTTACCCCAGTGTTGTAGGGCTATTACCTCACAATATTAAGTGCTATGAGATGACTGATGTGAATTGGCACTATATAAAAACATTGTGAAAATTTAATTGAACCTCAGATGACTGGAAGCTCCATAAGGTTTGGATTTATGGAGGTTATTTGACCCTGATATTTTGGCAGAATTATTTGACCCTTGTTGAAGCTCTGTTGATTTTCTTTTTTTTCCTGCATCCAACATACTGACTGCAATAACCGACTGTTCACTTACCATCTAAGACTTCAGACTTTGACATGCACTGTTTTTCTGAGAAATCTCAATTGATAATCCAATAGAATCCCTTTCTAGGATGTTTCAGGTGGGTTTAAACACTGTATACATGAGAGAAAATTCACAGAAAGTTTCAGAGAGTTGAAATGTACAGTATATGTGATAGATATGAGAGAGGTTGCTCCAGGTTGAAGGCAGGATCTTGTTGTTGGCCTCAGTCCAAACCACTCTAAAGCACCTTGCACCACTTTGCTGATTGATGTTCAAATGCTTTGGACTTGAGCCCAAAATACACAGCATCTGCTGTAGCACAACTGTATGTACTTTTACTGCATGTGTGTATGTACCCAAGCCCACACACACCCATGTTACATGGCAGCTTTGACATAGAAACTATTCAACATCAATTGACTGTAATTACTGCCAGACTTCTGGTGGGCCACCTCTCAAAGGCCAGGGACCGATCCCCATCCATCCTGCCAAAATGGCAGCTTTATAGCCTCTTTCCAGAGCTGTCTTCAGTTGGCCAATGGGATGGGGCAAGTCTCTGCCTAAACAGGGGGCAAACAAAGGGAATACATCTGGTTGAGAAATGAGTATGTTGCCCAAGGGTTATTCGTTGTGTTCTTGGCCTAGACAATTAAATCATTATTGAATCATTTATGCTGCTCATGGTCTGTCCCGCTTCTTACTCTAGTCAGGTTACTGCTAATTATTTGATGATAAGGATTCTTTGAAAACTCTGTTTAGCTGTCTTTGAATTGTATTCAAATGGTTATTGCTGAACTCTGTTGTTCAAAAGTTTTCTTTCAGTTTAATTTCCTCCTATCGATTGTTTTTTTTTTTTTAACATATGAAGCCAGTTGGATATTTTAGTGTCAGTTTGATGGTCCATCTCTTTGGTCCAGACTCAGATATCTCTACTGGATGGACCACTGTAAACTTTTCTACAGACACTCCTGATTCCCAGTGAATAAATCCTATTAAAATTGATATGGCAGTAGTTAAGCATAGAACATCTTGATTGATTGAAATGGTAATTACTCTTCAGTCAGCTGCTCATGGAAAGTAATTACGTAATTAATTTGACCACAGTGCACTTATTTCAATCTTCCTTATTATCTTAAATGATTTTTAAATAAACATAAAACTAGTATCTTTTGCATCTTCAGTTTCACCTATTTATTTTATACTGAAATGATAATAGATTGACAGATGACTAGTTACAACAACTGGTGTTCCTAGTACAAGAACTGTTAAATAATAATAATAATAATAATAATAATAATAATAACCGCCCTCATGTCCTGAGCGATAAATACCAGACTATCATCCCTGTTTTGATGAGTCGAGGCTTCACATCCAGCCTGGTCTGGCTGTAGCTGCTGCTGCTCGCAGATACTGGGGCTGGTGGAGCAGTTGCTGGATGCATTTGCCTTTTGAAACAGCTATTAGATCAGACATATTGAAATATGTCAGTTGTGATTTTCACACTTAAAGCCTAAGGTTGGACTCTCATTTTTTAGAAGGTAGGTCTTACTGGTTTCTTGCTTTTAGAACAAAATGCAGCCCCAGTGATGTCTTCTTTGATATGGTGTCTGTCAGTTTGGAATCAAATCTAAATTAAAATGTAGTGAACATAAATGTTAAATAAGTTAGGACTAGCATATGGGTGGGCACACTCAAAGGGGTGAAAGCACCATTTCCACCAAAAGATTATTGATTTTCTTTTGTCTTTATAAAAGTAAGTAATTGTTTAACCAGTGAGAATTTGGTTGGATGAGAGCACATAAAACAAGCAATCAACTAGTCAACACTGAGACAACAGCCCTAAACTTTGATGATCCACTGGAGCTACCATAAGGTTAACATTACATTTATGTTTTTATGCACATTGTCCCAACTACTTTTGACTATCATCAGGAAGTTTTGTGCACACATTCCACCTCTGACACTTCATCTGCTTCTTTCATTAGGGAGACATTTCAGTTTGGCCAATTCTATATGACAAGACACCTCTGATACACATCCCCATCAGCTCCAGCTAGATTTGTATTTGGTGCTAATTAGCAAGCGTTAATGGTAACAATGCTAACACAGTAAATTAAGATAGTAAAAATGGTGAACATCATCATTACTGAAAATTAGCATTTTAGTGATGGATAGAAAAACAAAAGCCTTTTTCAATCCTAAAGCTGTCAGCAATAGTGTACTCACATTGTCTAACTTTTGGACTTGTGATTACTCAGGTGGTTACACTGTAACAAGGTCTCCCTGCCATATACTGTAGCAAATGCATCCGGATTCAGATTGCTGCCTCAGAAAAGCAGCTCTGTGGTTGTGATGCTCAGACCTGCCCTCCTGAGAGTCATGCCTTTTTAAAAGTGTCTCTGATGGCACCTTGAGCCCATTCTCCTTAATCCTTTTGCATGTGAAGCAACCATGGAGTTATTAATGCCTTGAACCTATTTATGGCCCACTGTGTCAGTCATTCTGACCCTTCAAAAGGACTTGCAAAGATGTTATAAAATTGCAGGTCAAATATGCTGACACATACTCAGCCACAAAAGATGCACACATGCAGATATAGAGGCATTTTCTCTCCTCACACACACAAACACACACGCACACACACACACGCACGCACACATACGCACTGGATGGTGGTCTTTTGTGTTTCACTCTGCAGGGTGCTGCATGACTTGGAAAGAGCTGCTCTGACTCCTCCTGGTGCTGTTAACAGTTGATCTGAGATTCTGCTCACAGAGTAGCAGCCAGTCCTTCCAAAATGACACTCAGTAGCTCCCAGCAGCTTCTTGTTCTCACAAAGCTCCAATCAACAAATGACAGAATGAAATGCAGATAATCTGCTGAGACACATTTGTTCCTTTAATGCAGTACAAATTAACAAACTGTGTGTTGCTTTGTGCACACTTCATTTTGTCTGGCACTTTATAATGTTGTGGTTTTTGTCAAATAGCATGAAAACAAACTTGAATATTCAGTTGACAGTATTGAATAGATAAACCTAATAAGCCAGAAAACACAGAAATTTGATTGTTTTTGTGGGTAACTGGTTCAAATAGTATTTAGGCTTATTAGCCAAGAAGCATAAGCTTTACACCATGCAAAAAATGAAAGATGATGCAATGTCCCTCATTGGTTTGTAGACTACTGTTTTGACTACTAACAGTTGGAGTGGGTTATTATCTTTGAAGAAAACTGAATACAAACAAGCCCAGTCTGCAAAGGCTCCATCAGTGTGTCAGACACCTGAGGACACCCCTAGCGGTCCTGCATCCATGCCCTGATGGGTCAAAGCTTTTTGGTGGCAAGAGGAAACCTGCACAATATTAGGCAGTTGGTTTTAATGTTTTGGTTGAAAGGTAAATACCAGCCAATAACAGCTCAGGTTTTACTCACATCAATTTTTACAGTTGGCATTTAAGTCACTGACTGCATCTCCCATCAATAAACGTGAATAAAGCTGAAGTCAGTGGCAGTGGACCAGCCTTCGAGTGTCTCCTGAGATTCAAGCAGATGCAAATGAGTTTAGATTGAACACGTTGTACAAAGGAATTAATTCATCAGGAAGAAACAATCAGACTCAGCAGTTAGAACAGGAAAAGCATGTTTTGTGTTGGTTAAATCATTGCTGTGTAATTATTGGAAGCAGTGACTAACAGTGAAATTAATAATCTATTAAAAATAACTGCTTGATGAAGCTAATCACAGATTATTGGGCTTTTTCTTGTTAACATGAATATACTGTAAATGGAAAAAATAAATATTACGTATAATATTTGGTTCAAGAATGTAGACGTGCTGTCTGTCACCTCAGTAGGCTGTTGTTTTTCTCCATCAGTTGGGTCAGCTATGCTGGCTGTTACGCTGCATTTGTACTTTATTTTCCACTAATAACTGGTGGCATCGCAGAATGAGAGTGGTTTGTGATTATAATGTCCCCACTGTGTGTTTTTCTGCATTATTGACTTTTCCCAGAGCTGTAGAAGCTCATTCCATGAACGTCTTTATTGCGAGTGGACATAGATGTAGAACATGTACTGTATGAGTCACAGTATGCTTCCAGGGTTAATATTAGGAACATTTCTAGTTCTAGTTCTGGGAAGTTTGTGTGTGTGTGTGTTGAGAGGCCAGTCATAAAAATAATTGACCGGATGAATCATCCTGACATAACTCTGTGTGTGCGTGTGATGTGTATGTGTGTTTTTTGTTTTTTTTTTTGTTCTGCAGATGTTTTCTGGAAGCCTTTCCATGAGTGTCTTTGTGTGTTGTCTGATTCTGACTCATTGAAACTGTAAAT
>VUQI01031005.1:0-13867 GCA_015106735.1 Paratilapia polleni
GGGTCACCTGATCCAGCCCTGACTATAAGCTCTATCAAAAAGGAAAGTTTTAAGCCTAATCTTAAAAGTAGAGAGGGTGTCTGTCTCCCGAATCCAAACTGGGAGCTGGTTCCACAGGAGAGGGGCCTGAAAGCTGAAGGCTCTGCCTCCCATTCTACTTTTAAATACCCTAGGAACCACAAGTAAGCCTGCAGTCTGAGAGCAAAGTGCTCTGTTGGGATAGTATGGTACTATGTGGTCTTTAAGATATGATGGAGCCTGATTAATTCAAGACCTTGTATGTGAGGAGAAGGATTTTAAATTTGATTCAGCATAGTGTGGCATTTATTTATTTATTTTTTGATTTGTTTACTCCAGAATGTTAGAAATAACAACCTTTACAATGATAGTCAAAGGCATAACCTCAGATGGGGCAGCCGGTGCTGTGCCCCAGGTCCCCGAAAGCAGGAGGGGCCCAGCTGACATAACTGTCAAATGGGGTCCTACGCATTAAATGACATGTGTACTGAACTGACTGTTTTTATCTAAAGTTGGACAGATTATAAAAGTTCCACTATGTTTATACTTGCGCTCAGCAAGTGTAAAATGCTAATTTGTAGCCCTGTGACAGACTGGCAATCTGTCCAGGGTGTACCCTGCCTCTTGCCCAGTGACAGCTGGGATAGGCTCCAGACCCTCCGCAACCATGAATTGGATAAGTGGAAGAAAATGGATGAATGGCATTTTAGACTCCATTGATTAATAGGTACCTTTTCTGAAAAGTATTGATGGCGGGGGGCATGCTTGGAAGTATATTATCTGTATTTCCTGATCTTGCTGTCTGTCATTTCTGGTAAATGCGCGCAAACCTGTTGACGTCAACAATGCAACAGTTTGCTTTTCATCACGTGTGTTGTAGAGTAGTTCATTGGCGCAGCAGCATTATAAATTATGTTTAGCAAGCCAAAGCAGAAAAGTGGACTTGAGCAGTGTTGTCGATGACTTTCCTGAGCACAAGGCCCAAAACATGAAGTCCTGATGGGTGAGTAGTTTGTCTCTGTGTTTTTGTAAAGGATTGAAACAGTGTCACTACTTATATGTTGAAAATATGCACTCATATTGTAATATGTGTGTGTGATATATGTAGAAGCTGGTCCATTGGAATTGATTGTTGGATGAGCAATTCTATAAATAAGTGTGGTTATTTGGTACGGTGACCCTGTCCAGTCAGTCTGTGAGGACCTGTGGTTAAGGATCTCTCTCTTTGTTTCATGCTTACAGACATTACAGTCTTTATGTTATTTTAGCCAGGCTACATCTGTTTTGGGCTTGTGGTAGCCTGGTTGAAGAAGATGGTGTGAGTTTATAGTGAAAGCTTAAAGAAATGTGTCCTTTCCTCTGACCGCTGACTGCAGTTGCTGTCCATGGTGCTGATCAAAAGCTGGAATTATGCTATTGCTCTATGATATTATTATGTGTGTGTGTGAGAGAGAGAGAGAGAGAGAGAGAGAGAATGGGAGAGTGTGTTTGCTCGAATTGGTGGTAAGGGCCCTGAAAAAATGTCTGCCCCAGGGCCAATCACAGAGTTGTTACGCCTGTGATGATAGCTCTGTAGTACCACCAATCTACATCACTCACTGTGCATGTAAAGCAATGGCAGCCTTCATAGGTTGTAATATGTATTAAACAATTTTAAAAATGTTTTTAACTGTGTGCTTTATTAGGAGAGAACATTTATATCATAATAAGTTGAAATACTTGGGGTTCCTTTTAAGAAGTGGATCAAATGCTTTATTTTTTTCAGTGCATCTATTTTTTCATAATTGCTATTAGCAAAATAAAAAGTCACAAGTATTACAATTGCTATGAGAGTTATTGGTGTGGCGTCTGTTACTGTTTAGGCCCAAAAGTGAACATGCTACGAGGATAACGGTGTAGAATGATTCATTTTTCAGTGGAAAAGCGTGGCGCCAAAACAACAAAGAATTTGTTAGGAATCCTGTTCAGTATATATTGAATCACTGAAAAATATCACATTGCGCCTCACAGGTTTAAACATCTGAGAATGCTTAAACCTGTGAATTCAGACTGCCGCAGCATTTAAAGCCACATACACATGCAGCAGCAGTTTCATGCAATCTACTTTATTTTGGGCCCCGACAGATTTCGTTTAACTGCCAAAAATCAAACAAAAGTTTCAAACACCATTCGTTCATTTTAGACACCAAAAGCAAACTTCAAATGATCAAATCCCACAAATATCACAAAAAGGTGGTATAGGGTATTAATTGAACTGAAGCAACTGAATTTTCAACCATCTTTCAAGTGGTTTGGTTTGGTATTTATTTCTGATAGACATTTCTGATTTCCCATGAGCCCCCTCCACTGATTGGTTTTGGTCCTTCTGTGCCACACCGTTTAAAAAAATCCTAAGGATATAAAAAATATTCATGCATGAGACCCGCTGTTGATTCTTTTTGTTTGACTGCAGCCTGCAAGAGTTTAAACCAGCCCAATAAACTGAGCTGAATTGCTGCCCAGTGGTGGCGATTAAGTTCACTATGAATTTTTTAGTGTCCCTTTTCCCATATTGCCCAGCTATATTGTACTCTGCCTCCTGCCCGGTGCATGCTGGGACTCTTAACAGGATAAATTGGGATAGAAAGTTAAGTGCTATTTTAAAGATCTTAAAAGTTTTAGTCATAACATAAAATACCAAAAACACCCACTAACTGTTATATTGCGGAAGAAGAGGACCGAGTTTGACCTTATCTCACATCCTGCTTAAGGCTCTTTTTCTTTCTGCCACTAGGCTGTGCTGTGGTTCTGCACTGCACCATACACTTACTGCCAGCCACCTGACTGCACTGTAAACACACACACACACATGCACGCACACACATACACGCATACACACACAAACTCAAAATCTTCTTTTTCACCAGGGGAGCTGCAGTAGCAGTGGCTAACTCACCCCCTCCTGTGTGTGTGTTTATTTCATCAAAGTGTGATGTGTTTTAGTTGGTGGGAAGAGGGGGAGCTGGCAGCAGCAGGGACTGAATGTGGACATCAGAGAGAAGCAGGAACACTTTCACCTTCCTCTGTCCAATCACTGGTGCCTCCCTCTTTATATTCCTCTCTTTGTCCAACTGTTCTCCTTTCTGTCTCTGACATCCACATTCCCTTCTCTGCCTCCCAGTTTTGCCCTTCTGTTCTCTCCCTGTTTCTGCCACAGGTACTTTTTACTCTTTCCTTCATAGATCCAGCTGTTTTGTTAAGTCCGGAGTCGTGTTTGTGTTTTCATCCCTGAGGCTTTTGAAAGCACAGTCACATCTCATAAAGAAAAAAAATCAAAAAGACATCAACCTCACAGGAGGACTGATTAACATAACAGTCGACTTTTTAAGTTTGATAATAGAAAAGGAGGACAGGCATAGACATCTCCCCATTTGTGCAAATGCTTATCATGGACAACAAAGGTCAGACTAAAAACATGCAAATATATAACTGTCCACCCTTTAACAGATTCTGTGTCAGTCCACCTCTTGTTGCCAGGGTCTCATTGACTGATAATGTGTGTTTTTTTTGTGTCTATCTGTGGTTCAGTGCCTTGACATACACATATTGGCAATGGTCAGATAAGGGCTTAAATATTTATGTGTGCAGGAGAGACATTGTGAGAGTTAAATGGCATCAGCCGTGCACAAGGTGTTGAGATGTGTGATGAAGAACCACCTGATCCACTTCAGCTCCAGGAGCGTGTGTCTTTGCCTCCTATTCTCTAGTTTTGTTGATGTTGAGCAGTGGGTTATTCTCTGTGCACCATGCTGCAAGATTATTGATTTTCTCCAGATATAAATCCTCCCATCCCCTCATCGTTGTTTATAATCTGACCGATGATGGTTGTGCTGTCTGCAAACTTCACAATAGAGTTCTCTTCATGTCGGGGAATGCAGTCATGGGTGTATAGCACGAACAGGATGAGGCTGAGCACACAACCCTAGGGGTTTCTGGTGTGACAATACTGTCTGGTGTCTCTTTGTGAGGAAGTCCAGTACCTAATGGCAGATTGTGGCATTGTATTTAATGCTGAGCTGAAATCAACAAACAGCATTCAGATATCAGTGCCTTGATTTTCATGGTGCGTGAAGCAAAGTGGAGGATAGTGGACATGGCTACTTTGATGTTTTTTGGTTCTGGATGCAAACTGGTGAGGGTTCAGCCTGACTGGGATGTTATCTTTCATATACCGGAGGACCAAACATTTAAAGTATTGATTATCCATTACCTTCTGCTCATTTGAAGTCAGGTCGTGGTGACAGCAGGTTAAGCAGGGTATTCCAGATGTCCTTTTCCCCAACAAGGCTTTGCAGTTCCTCCTGGGGAGGTGCCACCATGTTTCCAGGCCAAGTAAAATATATTATCTCTCCAGTGGATTCCAGATCTACTTCAGGGACTCTGAGAGGAGACGTGCCTGAAAAACTTCCAAAGGGATCTGCTCAGAAGGCATCCTGATCAGATGCCCGAAGCAGCTCAACTGGCTCCTTTTGACACGAAAGAAACTGCAACTCTACTCCGAGCACCCTCTGGGTGTTTGAGCTCCTCACCCTATTTCTAAGGTTGAGCCCAGCCACCTTACGAAGGAAACTCATTTTGGCTGCTTGCATTCATGACTTTACTCTTTTGGTCATACCCAGATCTCATGACAATAGGTGAGGGTTGGAACATAGATTGACAGGTTGTAAATCGAAAACTTTGCCTTCTGGCTCACCTGAGAGACTTGAGAGCACAACAGAAAAGGGGTGAGTGTCACTGGGCATTAGTCACTTAAACTAGAGACTTGAGACTTGAGGTATAGGGATGATGATGGTGTTCTTGAAGCAGATGGCACAGTGATATGTTACTGATAATTCAAGAAATCTCTCTCTGTCCACCTGTGTCCTAGCTTGATAACAATTCATCTGATCCACTTCAGACTTGGCAGGTGTATTGCCGGGGACCTGAGTAAGTGCAGTGCTGAGTTTGACATCGTTTGGGTGAGCGGTTCTCATATTTTGGCTTAAAGTTGTTCTCTATAACCAGATTTTCCCCTAGAGTGACTGCTGTCTGCTCCACTCAGTGTGTAGGGGGAAGAGCACACATACAGCCACAGGCATGTAAGTTTGGCTGTCTCTGAGAGGACATTCACTGACATGAATCCATTCTCAAGCCTCTTACCCCTTAAACCTCAAGCAGACCTTTGAAGGGGTGTGAAATATTAATGGGAGCCTGCCAAAAAATTCTAACTTTTACAAGATTTCAACACTCAGATGGGCTAAAACAGGTTCTCACAAACATGTTTATCTTTCATTTTATTTATTTATTGTCTTCGGTTTCCTGTTACAAATAATTTCAGTCACTCTCATGTCGGTTTGATGAGAGGTTCTCGAAAAAGCTGCAACCTAAAATCTGCCCGTTCTGCAGAGCCATGTTCTGAATTATACACACACACACACACACACACACATTCAGTGAGTGCATCCTCATAGCTGTCCTCCTTTCAAAACGCTAAGTTTATGATTGCCTGGGGTGACATGTGTGCTACTGCACTAGTGTTAAAAATATCAGTAATAAGATCAGCTAGGGTGGTATTGTAATAGCAATGTAAGGCTTTTACAGTCCTAAATATTTGTGCCAGGAGATGTAATAATGCACAGGTCAGTGAGCTGTTTAACACTGTGGGCCTCATGTTAGTAACATCAGTGACTTCAGTGCTTCTTGTGGTTTCTCCAAGTCTCTAAAACTTTGTAGGAAATATTAAGAGTATTTTTCCAAAATATCTTGGCTTATTTGATGCAAATGTGATGGATTTGGACTGCCTAATATCTCCTGCAGGTGTTCTTTGGTTGCAGTCTGATGGCTGAAGGTCAAAGCCTGTGATTCACATCATTCTCAAACTGTTCACTGTTCTTGTATCCTTGTGTATGGAAGCATCTGCATTTGTTATATTTTGTTTGCTGGTGTTTTTCTGCGAGTTTCCTTTTCATTTCTAACCCATCTGTCTCTTTGATTTGGTTGAGAATATATCAAGGTTTAGCAGGTATTCAAGGGTTGTTTTGGCTGCTTGCTTCTTCTCCATCTTCTGCTTCACCCATCTGTATGTAGCAGAAAGAGAGGAGACTTTAACCAGACATAACATGTTTAATATTAAAACAAAGAGATTCATTCTTTAGTTTGTCCCTGCTGCTGCGCTTACGTTTTGTATTTTACTGACTGTGCTTCAATATATTTATTACACAACCTGCATTACAGATGTGTGCAGTATGAAAGATATAGGAAAGGAGGGCTTAATGAAAATGTACTTTACTGGTTTGTAATGGTTTTTAAATTGGGCCTATTGTGCTTTTCCTTAATTATAGTCAAATAGATGTTAAAATGATGGATAATCATATAAAATATGGCAAATGTTTCAAATAATGAGGTCATTGTATGTGCAAGTAACTCTCTGTTTCAGACAGTTATTTTCTATTCTTTTTTCTGCTCTTGGATTTCTACTCTTGGATGTCATCGTGATGTGGTATGGTGTCAGTGAGAGTACAACACCCTAATATAGTCATCTCTGACACTATTGTTCAAACCTTCTGTTTGTGAGGGGCAGCTAATCAGAGGAAAGGTGTCTTAAAGTGAAAGGAGAGAAGCTAAGTGGGCCAGTATAAGAGAGCTGTGGATGATTTTGAACTGTGAATCATGCAAAGCTACTCTAGGAGAGTTCAAGGATAAAAATATGGAGCCTGAAATGAGCCTAATAGGTCCGACTTAAAGCCTCACACCGTGGCACACAGAAACAAACCAACAGCCACTCACTTGAACACCACTTTCTCCCTTCATAACTCCTGTAATTTAAAGCTGTCATGCACAAAAAATTAAAACCAACTTTATGTTATTTTGATAAGTTGTAGAAAAAAACTTGATGTTCAGACTTTTTGTGTACACAGAAAGCCAGTTTAGCATTTAAAAGTTTTTTCATAAAGGATGTGCTATCCAGCTCCCTTTTATTTGGCATGAGCTTTGTTCAGGCTGTGTAGATTGTGCCATTGGTTACATGAATCACGTTATGATATCAGGCAGTGTTAGAGCTGACTGGCTCTAATGTGCTCCAAGCTCTTTGAATTTGTTTGATGCATTCTGTGACATTTTAACTCTCCTCTGACCTGCTGGAACATCTCCCTCTCTTTGTTTTGGCAGCTGATTTGCAAATTAAGCACAGGGTAGGAATATGAATAATTAGAGGAAAAGAGCTGGTGAAGAGTAGCTGCTGCTGTATGGTGCCATAGAGTCATGGAGATAGAGATGCTGCTTTTTAACATTAGAAAACCTAATTACTGATTTTATTATGACCCATGAAAACTACAAAAGTGAGATAATTTGTGTTTTCAGGGGAGTTCATGTCTTTTTAATAGGATGCGCTCCCTGGCTTCACGGGGAAAGGCTGGTCTGTTGTGTGAGTATTTTGTGTCCCCAGTTTAGTGAAACTCTGCTATAAAATATTATGTTCTCTGTCTCCACTTTTTCCCAGTGTAACTGATTACAAAGTACCACGTTAGAGTGCTCAGACTACTTTTTTGTTGTAACAAGAAATGTAATATTTTGGTTGTGCATACAACTAATCAGTTACTTAACTGCTTACAAATTAGCAATCTGTTACTGTTTTTAAAATGTTTCTGAATCAGTTTAAAAACCTTGCTTTTATATAGGAATATAGCCAGAATACAACCAGTAACCAGTTGAGCTGAGTCCGCTATTGCAAAGAGATGCATTGTGGAGACTGACTTAGATTGATTGCAACGTGTTGGTAATCTGTCTGCGTTTATAAATTAGATGGCAGTTGTTTGCAAACTTTCGCCAATCTGTGTGAGATCGATTTTAGTCAGTCTGAGTTGGACCGTGATTGTTTGGAGACAGGTTGCCTCCCACCACACGACCAGTGCAATCAACCAGTTGATCTCCACAACTAGTTGCAGTCAGTCACAAAAATGATTCAATGCAATCACCAGGCGACCACTGATTTTTTTGTAGTCACAAGGAGGTTGCTGCCCTATTTCTATTCTAGTGTGACTGAGGCATTACATTCAGGAAGTATGCACATCATTTTGTGCTGTGGTTCCGCTTCACATTTTGAAGAAGCACCTGCAAGTACAGCACAGCTCAACAAAACTGGTGCTGAGAAACTTTTAGCTAAAGCTGTCACTGAAGGTTTTTGCTGGTTATGTGGTGGAGGAGATGCGACCAATATTAGCTCACTATGAAATGAAGTAAAATCAGCACACTCAGAGGTAAATGTACAGTAGGCTACACTCCCTCTGGACATGTGGAAGCTAAATGCAAAAGAGTTCTTATTTTTGTTAATGCAAAAACACTCTGAGTTACTTTTCTTAGTAGGTAATCCTTCAGGAAAAAGTTACTTTTAAAAGTAACGTTATACAGAACTAGTTTTTATATGCATAAAAACCCCATAAAACCTGGGAAGATAAAACCTGCATAGCTGATTTTAAAAATATACATACAAATGTTTCTGGAAATATTAATAATATTGCTTCCTTTGTCCGTTCCTCCCAGGTTTTCCCTTTTTGAGTCTCACAGTGTAGGTAACTGATCCAGAGTTAGCATTCAGCTTTGCCCTGTTTTTGCAAGCTAGTATTAATATTTTAACCATATAACAACTGTTTTTTTCTATTTAAAACTGTTACCCTGAATCTAGCTATTGCTAGATTATTTACTCTAATTAAATATTTCCTGGAAAATTTGCGTCATGTCTGCCGATTAGTAGTTTGATTGGTTGCTCTGCATATTTCATCTGACCACTGTTTGATGTTTTTGTGGTATTCAGTATTATAAATAGCACAGTTTTTGTGCTATTTAATCATTAATGATCCACAAATGTTGATATAATTCTCATTATGCTCCCTTTTATGTGCTCCTATTATTTGAATAGTAAAATTCACTCTTTAAAAAAAATAATCATATCTTAGCTGAAAATATCATAAGAAAGTATGGCTACCAAAATCACATTTTCCTTTTATAGTTTTATCTCAGGGTCTGTGGACCTTTCAAGAATACTCAGTACTATTATTCCCAGTTTGAAATTGCTCTCCAAGGCAATCCATGTTTTCTTTTTCCTATTCTTTTGAGTCTTCTGTTAGATTCTGAATTGGATATTCATCTGATTGTTATTTTCCCATCCTTTCATTTCATTCATAACTCAGGTTACATCAGTAAAAAAAGGGTTTGCAGTTGTGAAGACATATAATGGTCCTTTATTTTTGGGAGTGCCAAACTGAACTGTTCTTTAGGGAGCTGGAGAGTTTCATAATTAACTCTGAGTCTTTTACTTCACTGTCTCACGATGTAATTTTGTCCCACAGGTAAAGACTGGTGCAGGCTTTATTTTTATTCATTTTAAAATATCATGATGTAAGGAGGCAGCAAATGCTCATATTTGAGAAACTGAAGGAAAACAAACGTAAAAATCATGTTATTCGTGTTTTTTTTCATTATGTGGATCAGTAAATCAGTCAAGTATTTCAGCTCTGCATTTATAAGTAGTTAAAATGACCTTGGATTTTTTTTTAAAGATGTCTTCTAACTAAACACAAGTGCAAATGAACCCGAACACTGATTTATAATTTTTGTGTAGATTGTTTTCACTTCCTTTCTGTCCTTCTCACTGTGCCTGATAAAAATCTTCTCACCTTACATCATGACTGAAGTAAACCCCGCCTTCAGCTACTTTAGAGATTCACAAAGAGAAAGTTGAAAGGGAAGGATGACATCATGGTTGGATTCTGCAGTGAAGACTGATGGTGTGAATGCACTGCAGCAGAATCTTATTGTGGAAAGACTATAACACACACACACACACACACACACACACACACACAGAGCTAATTCACGCCTCAGCTCAATCGTGCTCCCTCACTCCATTAAATTCTCACACTCCTTCGGTATTCCACGCCTCAACATGTGATGGAGGTAAAAGACAAGCAGACACCTGCCTCAACTCATCCTCTGCGGTCACCATGACATCAAGAGCGTACCAAGCAGAGGGCAGATAAAGGAGGCTAACACATCAGAGGGATGTTGCACATCAAAAAACACAAATCTAATCCATGTAAAAGCTCTTTGTGGGTTTTGTTCCTCGTCTCATAGAGAACTTCGCAGTATCTTGGAGTCCTCTAGAGATTTTGGTGTCATCATCTGAGTCGCGACTCACTCCGATTAGCTTGCAGCACTGTTATAATGTAATATTTTGTATGTGTAAACTTAAATATATGTGACTCTAAATACAAGCTGCACGAAAACTACTACTAGTTGCAGGAACGGACAGCAGCGGGATCAGTTCGGGTCTTACATAGACTGTATATGATAGATAGAGGTAGCCACTGTGCCGTCACCTACTTAAGCCTCGTTTGAAAGCCTCAAGTTGAACTTTTTTGAAACAAGATGTGAGGAGTGAACGGTGGATCTGACTGACAATTATTAGGGAACAACTTGTCAGCCACGAGGTAGACCTGCACTAAATCATATCCTGCTTTATCTTCTTTTTGTGACTCTCATGTTAAACTCCTCAGTAAAGTGTTCACTGACGTCACAGAGCAATGGAATCGGGGGCCATTTTCCCATAGATTTGTATACAACTGGACTTCTCTTTCACCCCCCTTTGGTCATTAAAAAGGGCACTTCTGCGCTGCCTTCATCTTTCAGAGCTGGAAGCCAAGTCCATCTTTTATATACAGTCTCTGTGAATGATGAATGTGCTTTTTTTGTCATACCCTTTAATTTATGAAGGAACTATTGTTGGCCAACATGTTCTGTTTTCCTGGCAATTTTTGACACAGGTCTCTTTGTACTGTATGCTGTCAAAGACTGAACAGCAGGTCTACAGTAATGCTTATTTTATAGGTCCATATTTTTTCCTAGTAATTTATGTGATGAGGCTGCGCAATTTGATGCTATTATACCGTGTGAATTCATAAAGACCTGGGACTCTGCCCATTAAAGACCTAAAAGCCTACCTTATTTATATTTAGCCAATCTTCCCTTCAAAGTAATCCCTCCGTGAACATCTGGACTGCTTCCAACATTGCTCATATTTTTAGATCTCTCAGTGGAAATCCCATTTCCACACGCTCGGGCAAGCACCAACTGACCGACCTATATGAAAGCTGGCTCTCACAAGTTTGTGAACTGTGGATTCATCCCCCAGGGTCAGTCTTTCAACTCTGAGTTTTGCTGGAACGTCTTGAAGGAGAGCATTCAGCAGAAACCTTAACTGTGGTGTGGCATCATGTGCTGGCATACAGCACAAAAACAATCTTTGCTCACCACCCACCATACTCACCAGATTTGCTTCCCTGTAACTTTTTCCACTTCCCTGACATGAATAACAAATTAAATATGGTTTTTGACTTTTATTGTTGGAATCCCCAAATTTTAGGATTCTCATTTATTTCCTCTTTCTTGTGTGATTTTAAGACCTGGATTAACAATTTGACAGAAAATATTTATCAACATAGTCTTTATATAAACACAATCAGTCCTCTGAATCACTATTCAGCCCAAAAATGCCAAATGATTTAGTTCCTCCTTCCCTAATTAGTTCCGGCTTTGTTTGCTTGTTTTATATAATTAAAGCTGAGTATATTTCAGTTTTGGACTCCCAGTTTCACAAAATATACCATAATGTAGGGCTCTGGTGCTATAGTGGACAGTTTTTCATATTTTTAAGACATATTAGTGGGGCGGCTGTGGCTCAGGAGGTAGAGCGAGTCGTCTACTAATCAGGAGGTCAGTGGTTCGATTCCTGGCTCCCCTAGTCTGCATGCCGAAGTATCCTTGGGCAAGATACTGAACCCCACGTTGCCCCCGATGCATTCATCGGAGTATGTGTGTGTGAATGTTAGTAAGCACTTCAGTGTAGATAAAAGTGCTGTGTGAATGTGGCCTGTAGTGTAAAGCGCTTTGAGTACACAGAAACTGAGTAGAAAAGCGCTATATAAGTACCAGTCCATTTACCATTTACCATTACGGGTGAAATGATGAATGGAGACAATAATTGGCAGGTGCAAAATGCACTGCATTCATTAAATGATAAATGGAAAACAGTCACTGACCTAATGATTCCTCAAATTTTGGATAAAATTGTGAGAGCCCAGTTTATGATTATTCTTGTTTTAAGTGATCATTTGTGCTTTCCCACCCTTTTCAGTGTGATATTTTATCATTTTAAGAAAACATACACTTTTCATCTAATAAACTGAGTAATGTTTTCATGATGCTTTATTCACCAGGTGAACGTGATAAATATATACCACTGCCAATATGTTCTTTTGACTTTTATTCACCTAATGTTCCCCAGAGACCCACCTGTTACATATTACTATATTTTTTAAAGACATTTCTCAGGAAATCAGCAACTTCATTTGCATCCAATATAACTAGCTTTACTATTATCTCAAAACTTTCAGTGTATTTCTTTTTCCAGTTAAAATCAAGCAGAATCATAATTAGAAACTCTGTTAGGAAATCCATTAATAAAAAATGCAACCACAAGAGTAACTCTTTCCAGCCTTCCGGTTAGAAGCTCACTCTGCTGACCTCTTCGCTTAGATGTATTGTGCACAGACACACTAAACATATGTCCAAATACACATCCAATACACACACACACACACACAAAACAAGTCAATCTGCTCCTCCTTCCTTCCTCTCCTTCAGCAGTCAGTTTAAAGCTCTAATGGACAGCAGTAGAACTGAAACCTAATTTTGTTCAGCTAATGCTCCTTGACAGACATACTTGTATCTTGTCAGACTGTTTCACTTGGATGTGACTGGCCTCTCTGATGCCTCCTTTTAATTTTGGTATAACTATTACTACTACTATTAATAATAATAATAAAAATACTGCAAAACTAGTCAATCACAAGTCGTTAGCCAATGGGCAAATCTTGCCTTAACCTTGTTTCTGAGTCTAATGGGACCCTAAATTATAAATGAACATACTGCTGTTTTCATTAAGACTTAGGCTACATCCACACATACACAGGTATTTTGTTTTGAAAAATATCTCCATCCACATGAAAACACAAAAAACAATCTCAAGTGCTGTGAAGAGCATGCCAAAGCAACAGGTGGCAATATAACCCTGACTGTAAAGAAATGTTGACCAATCAAAAGCCCACAAACAATAACACGGCGCGCAGTCTGATGTCAAAAAAGGAGTTAAAGGCACACACCTTTGACGTTGCAAGTCAAAAATCTCAGTTTTCCTTGTCCACATGTAAACGCAGAAACTGAGTTTCTGATCCAAAATACTGTTTACATGTGGATGAAAGGCCAAAATGCATAGAGAAAGCTACGTTTACCAAAATACCCATGTACGTGTGGATGTAGCCTTAAAACTAGCGACTGAGGTCTCAAACTCATCAGGAAAGTGTTTAATTCAATTCAATTCAATTTTATTTATATAGCGCCAAATCACAACAACAGTCGCCTCAAGGCGCTTTATATTTTAGGGTAAAGACCCTACAATATTAGACAGAAAACCCCAACAATCAGACGACCCCCTATGAGCAAGCACTTGGCAACAGTGGGAAGGAAAAACTCCCTTTTAACAGGAAGAAACCTCTGGCAGAACCAGGCTCAGGGAGGGGCAGCCATCTGCCGCGACCGGTTGGGGGTGAGGAGAAACAGAAGAGAGCAGAGGGAGACAGGACAAAAGACACACCTATAGGAGAGAGACAGAGTTAATAATAGCTAATGATTAAATGCAAATGGTGTATGAACACATGGAGAGTGAAAGGAAGTGAGGAAGAGGAAGTGCTCAGTGCATCATGGGAAGCCCCCAGCAGCC
>VUQI01031007.1:0-10599 GCA_015106735.1 Paratilapia polleni
AAGCTTATAGTTAGGGCTGGATCAGGTGACCCTGAACCATCCCTTAGTTATGCTGCTATAGGCTCAGGCTGCTGGGGGCTTCCCATGATGCACTGAGCACTTCATCTTCACTCACCTCTCCTCACTCTCCATGTGTTTATACACCACTGTTGCATTTAATCATTAGTTATTATTAAACCTTGTCTCTCTCCAATAGTGTGTCTTTTGTCTTGTCTCCCTCTGCTCTCTTCTATTTCCCCTCACCCTCAACCCATTGCAGCAGATGACTGCCCCTCCCTGAGCCTGGTTCTGTCAGAGGATTCTTCCTGTTAAAAGGGGGTTTTTCCTCCCCAACATAGCCAAGTGCTTGCTCATAAGGGGTCGTCTGATTGTTGGGGTTTCTGTCTAATAATGTAGGGTCTGTAGCCTACAATATATAGCCCGTTGAGGTGACTGTTTTGAATTGAATTGAATTGAATTGAATTGAATTGAAATGAAAATGTGGTGAAACAGGAGATTCACATCATGGATGTGCAGCCAACAAATCTCCAGCAACTGTGTGATGCTGTCATGTTAATATGGACCAAAACCTCTGAAGAATGTTACCAGCACCTTGTTGAATCTATGCCATGATGAATTAAAGCAGCTCTGAAGGCAAAAGAGGGTCCAACCCAGTACTAGCAAGGTGTTCCTAATGATATGGCCAGTGAGTGTACTGTATTATTAGATTATTCTTATAAAATTACTATTAATATAAAGGATGATTCTACTGCTGCAATTGTTTGATGTGGAGCGTTATCCTGCTGGAAGCAGCCATCAGGAGATAGGCACACTGTTGTCATAAAGGGATGGACATTGTCAGCAACAATACTCAGGTAGGCTGTGGGGTTTAAACAATGCTCAGTTGGTACTTAGAGGCCCAAAGTGTGCCAAGAAAACATCCCCCACACCATTACAGCACCAGCAGCCTGAACTGCTGATACAAGGCAGGATGGATCCATGCTTTCATGTTGTTTAAACCAAATTCTGACCCTACCATCTGAATGTTGCAGCAGAAATTGAGACTCATGAGACCAGGCAACATTTTTCCAATCTTCTGTTGTCCAGTTTTGGTGAATCCGTGTGAACTGCACCCTCAGTTTCCTGTTCTTAGCTGATAGGAGTGGCACCTGGTGTGGTCTTCTGCTGCTGTAGCTCATCTGCTTCAAGGTTTGATGTGTTGTGCATTCAGAGATGCTCTTCTGCATACCTTGGTTTTAACGAGTGGTTATTTGACATATTCTGATATCAACATGGCATTTTCACCCAGAGACCTGCTGCTCACTGGATATTTTCTCTTTTTCAGACCATCCTCTGTAAACCGTAGAGATGGTTGTGTGGGAAAATCCCAGCAGATCAGCAGTTTCTGAAATACTGAGACCAGCCTGTCTGGCACCAGCAACCATGCTACATTCAAAGTCATTTAAATCACCTTTCTTCCTCATTCTGATGCTCAGTTCAGCAGGTCGTCTTGACCATGTCTACATCCCTAAATGCATTGAGTCGCTGCCATGTGATTGGCTGATTAGATATTTGCATTAACGTGCAGTTGAACTAGTGTACCTAATGAATTGGCCAGCGAGTGTATGTCCCATGATATTGATGCTCAAAGTTGAATATAGAATAAAATCTCAAAAATTAGATTTTGGCTTTAGATTGTGACCCTTGGAGTGTTTGTTAAATTGCTTTGGTTGCATTTTTTTAAACAGAGCTTAAATGTGCTTTTCAGCCCTAAAAAACATGTAGGTAATTCCTGTACTTATGAAGTTATAAGGGCTCAAAGATTCTGGAAAAAATAAGGCAACTTAAAAAGTATTCCACCGAGTTTCAGCTCACCCCTGTTTACTTCAAGAGCCTGCAAAAAATATTCATAGGCACTCACTGACGGGGGGAAAGAAACAAAGACCTAAGTGGAACCCATGTTTTTAAGTCTACCAGCTTCTATGTTTCGGCCGTGGTCGCTCCGCCGAGGGATCGACAAGAAACGACGGTGGGGGCGCTAATGTGTGCAACACCCGGTGTTTGAGTTGTGGGATGGAGTTTCGCTGACACACACAGAGCACCGCTGCGGGATCTTTGTTTTTATCCTGTCTGTCCACTAACACAGCCAAACCCACCGGGAGCACCTACCCAACCAACATGGCCGATAATATCGTAAGTACGACGGTGGGTCGTGTTAATGCCGGTGAGCTGGGTCGACTCGGCTAATGTTAGCTAGCCTCTGTAGCCGAAGTCCGGAGTGATGAGGCAGCAGAATTAGCTCGGCTAGCGTTAGCCAGCTAGCATTAGCATAGAGTGACCGGGGCCTGTGTAGCTAGCCGGCTAATCTTAGCTTGTAGGCTAGCTGACGACATCCGAATGAAAAGAGTCATTGTTGGCTAACGGGAAAGCGACAATAACGGCTGGAGTGAAATGTGTGAAATATTCGTTCAAACCATTAGCATAACTTTAACACGGATAGCTTGGTGAAAATTGGAAGCTGTGATGTTGCACATTTACCTAAAGTGATATTTAGTTGTCTGTGAATGAGCCAACACACAGTGACAGCTTTCCAGTGGAGTTCAATGCCAACATCGTCATGTTGCAGCAAAACTACAGGCTGACGGTCTAACATTAACGTGGCTTTTCTTTTTTTGCACTGTCATGGTTGTCATAATGCCCTGACACCGACACCGCTGTGTAGAGGGGGCAGAAAGGGGTAGCAGCGCCCTGGTTTTTACTGACAGGTGTTTGGATTCATGTTTGTACCCATGAGTCGCTGTAACTGTAACGACTGAAAGTGGGTTTATTTCTGTGTCTCCTTTAGATCATCAGGGTACAGTCCCCAGAAGGGATGAAGAAAATTCCTTCAACCAAGAGGGAGACAGCTGCTACTTTTTTGAAGAAGGTAAATATAACATACATTACTCTGTTTTCTTCTCAGCTCCTTACCTAGTCACATTTTCATTTGGGATGGGAATTAAGAACTGGTTTCGAATGGTCCAATCCTTAAGAATTGTGTGCCTCGTGATTTATCAGTTTCTTTTAACAGTTGTTAACCTGGCACTGGAGTGCAGGAGCCTAGTTCAGTTTGATTAACTGGTCTGACAGCTCACCAGTGCAAGATTTTGATCAGTTCACAAAAGGCTGAGTTGAAGGAAATTCATCCAGATGCTGACTGTCTTCTTCCCAAAGGATCCCCTGCTACCTTTTCATAAGCAGCCCTAGTAGCCAACCCTACAAATACCTATGAAGACACTTTGATTAACCAGAGCCCATTTTGTATTGCAACAGATGTTTGTCACTGAGTAGTTTTTAAGCTGCAAGTACTAAGGAGATCTTAATTTCTGAGTCTAGAGACAACTGATCAGAATCTTCAGCTAGAGATCTGTCTTAAACACACACAGTGTTTTAAGATCAAGGCTGCGGGCACAGTAAGTACAGGAGAGTTTTGATTTAACTACAGGTTATATGCTTTATTTGATGCTTGCAGAAGCAAATACCAATGATCAATGAAAAGCTGTTCAACAGTTATAAATGCAATAACATCTAACCCTGAACTATCATATTCTGTTCTACTCATGAGCTCCTGGGGTTTTGTGAGGCATGGGCAAATGGAAGATGAGCTCAAAAGCAGTTGTCCTCAGTTTTTGCAGGTGTAAAGGAAGGAAAAAAATATTTTCTGCAGCTTGTGGCTGACTGCCTCTCTTGCCTTTGGCCAGTCATCAGCATTCCCTCTCCTCAGGCTCAGTCTTTGTTACCTCGTCATCTTTGTTTACACTGTTTGGAAGCATTAACGGTGTGTCCTTATAAAGTCGCAGGAATTGCCTTTACTTCACAAAACTCCTGGTACCACCCTTGTCTGCACATCCTCCCTCTCCTGTCTTCTTGATGCAGTGCTGCCATATTTTTTAATTGTTGTGCATTCCAAAGCAGGGATGCACAGATAGATCAGCCGAATGTAAGAATCAGCTGACATTGACATAAGATGGTAATTACCCGTATCAGTGGCTGATATTTATCTGTGTCACATCCGTTCTACACTGGCCAAATGTTTTAAAATAGTGTGATCAAGAGACTGAAGACTTTAAAATAGCTTATTTATTTTTTATAAAGAAGATTTCTTTGTTCCCTGCGCCAAAGGGGGGAAAAAATAGCAACAAGAACTAAATAAAAAGACTTCCAAATTATCTATATTGGCTCAGAATTTCCCACGCTATGCTTCCCTAAAAATATCCACACCAGAATCACATGCAAGCCTTTTTTCTACTTTGTTTCCACACTGTGTTCATACTCAGTCATGCTGAAAACCTGTGTAAGCCTCCTTTTTTCCACAAAGAAAATTGATCAGTAATCTATAAAGGAACTGACCCATAAGCAGGCATGGTTACCAATATATCTTCTTATCAGTATCTGTCCTTGCTTGTTCTTGTGGACACTTCAAATCCTGAATTCTTTGGTCCTTTTCTGTAGAACGCACACTGTTTTTTAACCTTCACTGTGTTTTATCTCTATCTTTATTGCAGTTGTGCATGGTTGTCGCACACCTGTAATGCTTGTCTTTTTCAGTGGTTTTTCTTGTGCCTGCTTATTGTTCTTACATGCATGAAACTGTGCAGGAAGTACCAAAGCAGGTCATTCCTGCACTTCTCCTGTGTGCTCTTCTAGTGGTTTGCACAAGGAAATATGCGCTCAGGGAGTGTAATAGATGTTTTACAGTCCAGGCATTGCTTCACACCACAGACACAGTGTGAAAAGAGGTAATGAGCAATCTGTTTTTATTGGGCTTGAATTTCAGTGCGGGCTTGCGCATAATTTAATCCATTCCCCCCAAATCTAGTGCATATAATGCAGGAAATTCTTGCACACAATTACAGCATTTTCATAATGATTAGCCCAACATTTGCAACGGTGCTGAATCACTGGCTGGAAGTGCTGCAGAGTTGCACCGGCATCCACTTTGGACACTACCTGGCAATCTCTCCAGGTCATTAAAAAGACTGTATGTTAAATGGAGGAAATAAGGTCTTAAAATGTCTTAATTTTCATGTAAATTTGCTGAAGGTGGTAATTTTAAGACTTCCAATTTTTTAAACAATTGACTGAGCAATTGTTGCCATTTCATGTCACTTGCTCAGCGCCATTTTCTCTTTGTTATCAACAACAGTCCAAAGACAAGTTTCAGGCTAGCTGGCTCTGAACTTACAATGATGAAATGAGCTGCTGGAATTGTAAAATATCTGATGCAGAGGTGACAGAGGACAGGAAAAGAATAGAGACAAGAAAAGAATGCCACCAAAACAAAGGGAGACAGAGCAGAAAATACAAGGGTGTTGAAATTGACAAAAACATGACAGAATACAGTCTGAGGTAAGAATAAGACAATGTAAGACCTGCAGTAAAGTTCACAAGTAGTAACTCACAAAGTGTATTAATCCCCAGTTAGTGAAGCTACCCCCCCCCCCCAAATTTTGGGGGGAATTTTCTCTGTTATGCTCCACACAAGCATAGAAAATAAATTACAGTTGCATTTTAATGATTGGCTTTAAAAAACCTAAAATAGAAGCATGTAACAGTACACAGAGCGCTGCAGCAGCACCTCATGAAAAATGTATGTGTTAAGGCAGGACGGTGTAGCCTGCAGATCATTGGAAAGTTTTCACTCCCTGCTGAAGTGCAGCCAGCGAGGCACTGCCCTGCTGGTTAAATTTCTGCAGCTGAGACAGAAAAAAGAAGCTGAAAATGATGTCAGATGGTGTACTTTTCCATCCAGCATTTAGTGATAACATCTTATGCTGTTCTTTGGTGTGTCATGAGAAAAATGATCCTCAAACAACCTCCATGCTTCTCACTGTGCTTCTGTTCTCTACTAATTTTATCAGCTCTCACCTTAAAGTTACATAAAAACAGAATCTTTCCCCATGTCAGTAACTGGTTTGGATGTTACAGGCGGCAATGCTGTGCTGTGCATTTATTCTTTAATAGGTGCTATTATAAGTTCAGTTTTAATGCCAAGATAATTATTTTGTTATTTTGTGAGAAAACTGCTTTTAGGTGCACTCATGCTTGTTGAATTAAGTACTTTGCAGGCATAGGTGCAGAGCTGCTGGAGTGCACTGGATCAATGCCACTTTTTTTTTGATCCAAAGTGAGGAAATAAAACGTTGACATTTAGCATAATTCTGTTGAAATTCAATCATCAGTGAAGTGTATTTCATGTGGGAGGGCCAATACAGACAAACTGAATTTGAATTCAGTATTTTTCTCTTG
Source organism: Paratilapia polleni (assembly GCA_015106735.1). Lineage (NCBI taxonomy): Eukaryota > Metazoa > Chordata > Actinopteri > Cichliformes > Cichlidae > Paratilapia > Paratilapia polleni. The sequence goes on from VUQI01031007.1 coordinate 6,268, forward strand.
CCTGTATGTTAACTAGTGAATATAACATGCTGCAAAATATGTGTTATAAGTTGTGTGAGTATAATTTCATGGGGAAAAAAGTGCTTATTATACTTGAGTAAATGAAACCTCAATTAACAGGTTAAAATAAATAAAGTATTTATCATAGAGCTGGTGATTTTCCTTTGGCTCTGGCTAAAAACTCATTGGCAGGTGCCAAAAAAATCTGTCTATGCAGGAAAAAGCCCAACACAGGGAAATCATCAGCATCCAGCTAAGTGTCTGCCAGTTATGTAATGTGATGTAAAAGTGCTATGAGGGATACCCTCCTGTTCGATCTGCTCGGAGTGCTTTTCTTAACATAGTTTGGCACCCTATTTAACAACCGTAAGAGGTATTCCTACAGGCTGAGGCTTTTTGCTAATCTGCTTTGACTGAGTGATTGGCATCTTTTCAAGAGTGAACAGCCTTTACATGATTTTAGGCTATATAAAAACAGTTTTGGTGTCCATTCTTATCAGCATTTGGTATCTGCTACCCCCACAGGTGGCCAAAGAGTTCGGGTTCAACTCCAATGGGTTTTCTGTTTATCTGAACCGCAACAAGACCGGAGAGATCCTTTCCCAGAACAAAACCCTGAGCCTGCTTAAGATCAAGTAAGTAAAAGAAAGCAGATTCTGGGCATTATTTTTCTCTCTGGGGAGTTTCAGTATGCAGAAATGCAGTTGCTGATTGTTTTAATTTTTCATCTTTGTCTACCTACGCCACTTTAATGATCTTATTTCTCTCTCTTGTTTTGTGTTTTATAGGCATGGGGACATGTTGTTTCTGTTCCCTTCAGAATCCTCCACCTCCTCCGGGGAGGTTATGGACACGGCCACCCCTCACACATCTTCATCACTACCATCCATCTCATCCTCTTCTTCGTCCTCTATGATCCCCCGGTCCTTCTCAGCTCCCCAGGTCCAGGAAGATGAGATTGATCAGTACTTGGCCAAGCAAGACGGCAAGATCTACAGGAACAGAGATCCACAGCTGTAAGGAAGAGGACCAGCTGCACACATCTGAACTAAATGCAGATGGTGGATACCTAATGATTCTTTTCTTCTTCCAGATGTCGCCATGGTGCCCTTGGAAAATGTGTGCACTGTGTACCACTAGAGGTAACAGAATTCATCCCTGTACTTTGTTTCTTAAATGATGAATGCCAGGACTATAAAGCATGTTTCTTCTGATTCCAGCCTTTTGACGAAGACTACCTGAATCACCTCGACCCACCAGTGAAGCACATGTCATTCCATGCATACCTTCGCAAGCTGACTGGTGGAGCTGATAAGTGAGGAGCTGTTTTTAATTTTTCCAGTGGGATTACTCATGACGTCAGACTCTGACACTGTTTTGATCTCCTGCAGGGGGAAGTTTGCAGCTCTGGAGAACATCAGCTGTAAGATTAAGTCAGGCTGCGAGGGTCACCCTCCCTGGCCGGAGGGGATCTGCACCAAGTGCCAGCCGAGTGCCATCACACTGAACAGACAGGTATGTCACCATAACAAATGCTTGGAGAAGTATTCAGTTCCTTCTCTTAAATACAAATATCACACAGAAAATATTTAAAGGGGACCTAGAAAGCTCATTTGCGTATTAGCCCTGTGGTGGACTAGCAACCCTTCCAGGGTGTAGCCTTCCTCTCGCTGTAGGACAGCTGGAATAAGCTCCAGCCCCCACACAACCCTTAAGTGTTTAAGAAAATGGTTGGATGGATGGATTGGATCACTCTGCAGCTGTTTTTTCTGGAAATGGCCTCCTTATTTAATATTGGACACATTCCAAACATTTTGGTCCCTATTAATAATTTGGATCTAAGTAAAAGTTTGCAAGAACATTAAATAATAAGTACACATAAAAGTGAGCTTCACTGCAAAGTGCTGGCCTGAGCAACATGGGGAATTTAATCCCCACATATATTTCATCATGCAGAGTCCTGAGCTGCAGCTGCCACATCATTAAAGAAACATGATCCATGTCTAAAAAAATGCCTCAATGCACATTTAAATCCTAAGTAGCAATCTGAATGTGAATATAGTTAATCTGTTTTTCTCCCAGAAATACAGACATGTGGACAACATCATGTTTGAGAACCACACCATTGCTGACCGCTTTCTGGACTTCTGGAGGAAGACGGGCAGTCAGAGGATGGGCTACTTGTACGGCAGGTACACAGAACACAAAGACATCCCCCTGGGCATCAGAGCGGAGGTGGCTGCCATCTACGAACCCCCACAGGTGAGACATTCCCACCGAATGCATCACCACCTACTTCAGCTCTTCAAGTCAATTTATGTTTTGTTCATTTGCTTGATAAGTGTAGTGCTCTGTGTTTATCCTCTAAGTAGTGAGTTGGAGTCCTCACTGAGCAGAAAATGCATTAGCACTTACATTCTTCTCTGCTGTGTTTCAGAATGCTACGCAGAACAGCCTGGAACTGTTGGAGGATCCCAAAGCTGTAGCCGTGGATGAGATTGCTGCCAAACTGGGCCTGTGCAAGGTTGGCCTTCTTTTCTCCTGGGTACTCTGTTTGACTTCGCCTTGCTGTCATGTTTGTATACAGGCAGAACCGTATCCGTGTGCATGAAAAACATGCACGTGTGCTTTTTTAAGTAAATTCATAAATAATACCATATATACAATAATTAGCTGCCTCTCCCCTCAGTCCTTTATCCTGTCAGCGAATTCCAACTCCACCATCTTGGACTGCAGCTGGCTACAGACGTCCATGTTCTGCTTTGCAGCTTCACTGTGCTCAGCGTAGCAGTACCAGTTCTTCACCTGCTACAGGTGCTGGTTAGTTGTCTTCCAACTACTATAAGGACTACTGTCAAAGAGGGTCAAGCTGGAGCACAAGACACCTGAATATAATCGAGGACTGAAACAACAGCAGCCTGGCTAGCCTTTCACTGCAATTGGGGTATAGATAACCAGGGAAAAAAATCTGACATGAAACTTAAGGGTATACTCAATATAGGCAATACCGACTGCGTTTGTTCTCCCGAGGTCCAGTTAATTTGACTGGTCTGATCACTATCTACACCTGAGCACTGGACTCCAATACTTCTTCAGTTACAGCTGTATCTGTGAAAACCTCTTTAATTAAATAACAAATCTGTAAGGCATGTCAGAGGACGGTGTGTGACTGCTTATAAAGAATCGCCCCAGATAAGCCCAAAAAAGAAAAAGCCCATCAAATTGTGAAATTCATTGTGCTCTGCAAGAAATTAACAATTTTTCATGGCAGCTGTTTTAAGAAACACCTTTCTCTGGACTATTTTTATGTCATCCAATTGTATCTTCATCATGGTTGTAATTTAAGAGAAAGCTTTCAGTTGAGGTGGCATGTTGGTTTCAATCTGATATCCCTGAGCAGAAGGCACAGACAAGCATTTGTCTAATCAGGAGAGCTTGGTGTTTGCATCCTTGTTGGAAGCTGTAAGAGAGGAGGAGCAGCTGTCTAGTGGCTCGCACATCGTGTATTCAGTACTGGGAATCGGGCTGATTGCTCACATGGAAAACAAAAACACTCGTAGGGAGTCACACTCTGTCACTGTAAAGATGCAGTATGAAAATTAGCATCATTACAGGGATATTTGGACAGTATTGGTCATGAGTAATACAAATTTCTTTTTGTTTCTTAGGGAACCTGAAGGATAGGTTGATAGCTTTTGGTAGATAAAATATTACAGTTTTGCTTAAAATAGAGTGGATTTATATTGTGTGCAGCGTTTTCCCTTTTTTTTTTATACACAAAAATGGGTTTCTACCATTTGAACGTCATTGTAATGTGTCCTGCAGTTCACCTGAGGCCTTGGGGTGATTACATGTTTAAGGAGTGTTTTATTTATTGCAGGTGGATAAATAGATCAAATTTTGAAAAATGAAAAAGTTGAGTTTAACTTTTTCTTATGATTGTTGTTCTTATAGCTTTGTTACTTCATGTAAAATCATTGCACTCAAATGGATTAAATTTTCTCAGATGGAAAATTATCATTTAAGCGTTTGCTTGTTTTGCAGGTGGGATGGATCTTCACTGACCTGCTGTCTGAGGATACGAGGATAGGCACCGTCCGCTACACGAGAAACAAGGTGAGGACGCAGCTGACTGAAAGATGATCTGTTTGTCTCAATTATGGTGCTTTCCTTGACGTATTCTTTTTGTCCTTACCTCTGTTAGGACTCATATTACCTGAGTGCGGAGGAGTGCATCACAGCGGGATACTTCCAGAACAAACATTCAAACCCCTGCAGACTTTCTCGAGATGGACACTTTGGATCCAAATTTGTGACTGTGGTTGCAACAGG
>VUQI01031007.1:22771-41093 GCA_015106735.1 Paratilapia polleni
ACTGAGGTCATGGATCAAGAGCACTAAAGGTCATTTTCCCCACAGACTTTCATACATTGAGACTTCTTTTCACAACCAAAGGTGTGACCCCTGCTGGCCATTAGAAATACTGAGGGTTTGAAGCACTTCTGACGCTTCACTTTTCAGACCTGGCAGCTACACCCATCTTACATAAAGTTTTTGCTCAGAATAATAGTGACCAGCCAAGTCAGTTACAGTACGTATTCAGTGCATTCATAATGACATGTTAAAACTGGGTGACTCTGTTGAGTTGCTTAAGACCCTACAATATCAGAGAGAGAGACTCAACAATCAGATGATCCCCTATAAGCAGCACTTGGTGACCTTGGGAAAGAAGAACTCCCTTTTAACAGCAGAACCAGACTCAGGGAGGGGCAGCCATCTGCCACGACTGGCTGGGGGGTGAAGGGAAAGAGAAGAGAGAGCATAGAGAACAAGTACAAAACTCAAACTATGGGAGAGAGAAGGCAAAAGTGGAGAGTGGAGGAGAAATGCTCATTGCATCATGGGAAGTCGCCCAGCACCCTGAGCCTATAGCAGCAAATCTGAAGCCTAATCTCAAAAGTGGATATTATAATTAATTTGGAAACGTAATTAATTATGCATAATTAAGTTGCCAAATTTCTTTGCGTCCTTTCAGGATCCAGCCTCTGTCGGACGCCCTGGGAGATCTCTACAAAGAGTTCAACACCCTGAAGGAGCGTCTCGCTGAGCTCACGACCAAGTTCGAAGGAGTGGAGGCCTTCGTGGATGATGTGAGATCAGGGAGGAGCCCTGCACCCCCACGAGGTGAACCCCGACCCCCAGGGTCGCTGCCAGGGGAGGCGGATGCTGCTGGAGGTCGACCTCACGGAAGGAAGACCAGGGTTGTAGTTCGGAGAATCAAGAAACCTGCCGTCTCACAGGACTGAGGAGCATTCAGATACGGCATCATACTGTTAATGCAGGGATCAAGACGGGGTTACATTTTATTCCTGATTAACTTTATAATACTTTAAAGCTGTGCACATCATGTTTAAAGTGATGCACAAATTTATAACTTCAACTTTATGGAAAAGGAGACTGTAAAATAAACATTATTTGACATCTTCAGCTTTCAGTTTGTACACATGTTAATAGAACAGCAAAAAAAAAAGCCCATCCATTGCTGCTCCTCACAACTCTGAATTCACACAAATCCACACAAAAAAGTGTCAGATGCTGGACTGAAAACAAAAGAAAAAAACATCAGCAAATTGCACACTGCTGGCTCCGATACTGTTCAGGGTTTGGAGTAATCAAAAAATGCTGCTTCTTTTAGCAAATTAATTTTTTTAGATTCAATCACTCAACAGTATTTCCTCAAAAAGAGCTGTTATACTCTTCTTCACCACCAGGTGTCTCCCCAGCATTACAAATATCAGTGCCGGAGTCTGAGTTCCCTCCAGAGAGAAGAAGAAAAATAAACCACGGAGTTTGTGTCAGTTTAAGGATGAATGTGCTTTTCAACTTTTGGCATTTAGCTTTTAATACAGTTCTACCTTTGAACATATTTGACTGCATACAACATGGAAACAACGTTAATAATATTAGTCGTAACTTGTTTTGCTCATGCTGTTTATTTTCCATGTATGTCTGACGTGTTCCTTCAAAATAAAAGCCTTTTTGTTACAAAGTACTTTTGGGTTCAGAGGATTTCTTACTAGCAGGCATAAGCTGATTAGTAATAGTGGTTTCAAAATATTAAATATATTTCTGTTTTGTTTTGTCTCACAAGATTTTCTAGCTGTGCTTAGTTATAGTTTTGTATGGTTTATTGAGCTATAATAACCTTAGTGTCACTTCACTTAACCTTTAACTGGGGTTTTATGCAAATTATTTGCACATGTGGGCAACTCACAGGTTCATCACATAAAAGGAGTTGTAAAAATGCATGCCTATGATTATTATCCATCCATCCATTCATTCATTCATTTTCTTAGGTGCTGTCATAGGGCGAGAGGCCAGATATATCCTGAACAGGTCACCAGTCTATCCCTGGGCATGATGATTATTAGTAGTAGTAGTAGTAGTTGCAGTAGTAATGGTATCCTGTTAATGAGAATAATGTGTATTTATCAGATGTATTAGATGTATTTTTGTCTGTTTCTTAAAAATTGTTTGAGAACAGAATAGAAATATAATAATATGAATATAAATAATAAAGATAAATATAAATATAATTAACAATGACATGTGAAATGCTGGGTTTCCCTGTTCTGGTATTGAAATGAAACTTCCGAGGATCACCTGGACGCAGCATAAGTTTCTTGTTTGATGAAAGTGGGACAGAAATGAAACTGAAAAGGCTTCCTTTTGGTTTAGGGACTGTGGAGAAATTACTTACCGAAACAAGGCGAACAAACCCGTAAAGAAGTGCATTAGCTGACGATTTATTGAGCTACATTCACTATTATAAAACCGAGTTCTATTTTAATAATCAACATGTTTAGGTTAGATAGATAACCTGGAGATTACAGGACGATAACCACCTTTAGATGAGTCGTACCTTTGTGGACGGTCCCTCAGTGTGGGCGGTTACATCAGGAAGTTCAATAAACGTCGGCCTGACAGAGTTTTATCTTAGGACGAGAGAAGCTGACTGTCCAAAAGGTAGGCAAACACAGCATAAACTTTATATTTTTCGTCTTTATTTAATAAATGTTCAGCTATTAAAATTTGACGTTTGCATTTGCTGTTCTGCTTCATATTATTATAAATTGATTGTTATTATGAAGATTTTGGACTGCTGATAGGCTGAAGGAACGTTTATGGGGTATTTTTTAAAGACCCATAAAGGTTGCTAAACTGATTAGATGAAACAGTCTGCAGACTATGAGACATAATGTGCTGTGTACTGTACTTTTAAGGTATTTCTGATCCTATAGAGAAGAGCAGATGCATTTTGCTACTGTTATTTATTGCAATCCACAGCCCTAACCTGAATAGTAAGTGTGCCAGAGATTAAAAACGGAGACTGTAACTGCACCTACTTTTTTTTATATTTAAAGACAGTTCCCAGAGAGCAGAGACTCACCTGAGAAAGGTGTTCTTACAGATGGAGAAGGGGGGAGGAAACCCCCACAGTGGCGGTGGGTCACAGGTGGAAACCAAGGAAGCAGAGGATGTTGCTACCAAAAGACCACAGAGGAGAGATAAGGTAGAAATGCAGTCACAGCAAAACGCTTTCAGTGGCATGTTGGCAATCGTTGAGCCATCATTAAAAAATATAAGTTAATTTGTATTCCAGGAACATGGACCAGGAAACCCCAGCAGGAAGTTTCAAGAGAAGGAGAGGAGAAGAAGGAGAAATCAAAGAAGAAAAAATGCTAAAGGAGAAGCAAATGTCAAAGGTGAAAACACGAAAAAGGACCAGAATGAGGCTATGGAGACTGAAAGCAGCCAAACTCAGGACAGTGACTCTTTAAAAACACAGCATGAGGTTCCCCAGGCTGAAGACAACTTGGAAAAAAGGGAAAAAAGCAGCGAACAATGCCAGAAAGATGCTAAGATGGTGCAAGCTCAGACTCAAACAAGGAAGTGTAAAGGCATACATAAATTCACACAGACTCAAATTGTTGCTCAGATGAACCAGGAAACACAGACAGACTTTCCTGTGACACAACAAGATGAGGCAAAAGGTGAACAGACTCAACCGGGCACAGAGAAAGCTGCACAGATACAGGAAAAACAGGACAAACACACACCTGGACCCAAGCAGCAAGACGACAACTCAGTTCAGACTCCATCAGGGCAAGATCCAGACAAAGCATCACCAGAGTCAGCCAAGGAGCAAAGCACTGAGAAGGAGTCAAAGCCTGAAGAGGAGAATCCCTCTGCAGGAGTCTCAGGTGATGCATCTCAAGCACAAGAAGGTGGCAAACTGAAGTCTTATGCCAAAGCTGTATCTGGAGAGGGAGGGAGTGACAAACAGTCAACTGTGGCAGCTTCTAAAACAGCAGAAAAAACATCCCAAAGCACACGGTAAGACTGATTTTAACAGTTTAGTCAAACACTAAGACTAGATCTGATGTGTAAAATTGTATTTTTTTTTTCCCTCCACAGTGATCAGAGCCCTGTGAGACCTGGAGTTCCCATGTTCACCTTTTACATCTATGCTGTGCTGGACAAAGGGTTTAGATTCAACCAAGAACATGACACGCTTGTACTGTGTGATGAACAAGAGAATTTTTTCCCCCTTGAAATTACACATTTTGTGTAAGTATTGTACAATTTCTACAATCTGTAATACACAGACTATAATAGGGTGTCCATTAGTGCCATTTTGTCAAAGCTGCTGGTGTGACTCATTTACATACAAGGTGTCCTTCAGCGTCTGTGCACTGATGCACTGGACATTAGTGACAGGGACCATTCACCCATTTTATAATTTGTCGGTTATGAATGAGAAGGGTTACTGTTGTGAAAGGGCATGTTTTAAGACCAAGATCTTTTCCTAAACCTATTCAATTCAATTTAGTTTTATTTATATAGCGCCAATTCACAACAACAGTTGCCTCAAGGCATTTTATATTGTGGGCTACAGACCCTACATTATTAGATAGAAACCCCAACAATCCGAAGACCCACTATGAGCAAGCACTTGGCAATGGTGGGAAGGAAAAACTCCCTTTTAACAGGAAGAAACCTCTGGCAGAACCAGGCTCAGGGAGGGGCAGCCATCTGCTGTGACCAGGGTGAGGGGAAAGAAGAGAGCAGAGGGAGACAGAACAAAAGACACACTGTGAGAGACAGAGTTTAATAATAACTAGTGATTAAATGCAATAGAGAGTGAAAAGAGGTGAATGAGAAAGAAGTGCTCAGTGCATCATGGGAAGCCCCCAGCAGCCTAAACCTATTGCAGCATAACTAAGGGATGGTTCAGGGTCACCTGAACCAGCCCTAACTATAAGCTTTATCAAAAAGGAAAGTTTTAAGCCTAATCTTAAAAGTAGAGAGGGTGTCTGAAATAAAAATACAAAATAAATTATGAAGCACTTTTCAGAAACACGTACAAAGTGATGTACATGTGAATAATTTCCCCAAACGTTATTTAACTTTTATTACTGACAGTCCTGAAATAACCACACAGAGCTCATATCTGTGAGTGTGTGAAGTTTCCTCCTTTTGGACATGAAACACCTGCTGCATGTTCACAGTGTGTGGTTAGTAAGCAGCAATGGTGTTTACTATTATATTATATAGTGTTAGAGGACTTGATAACCCACTTTCACTTATGGCTCTTTGGTGTCATTTAATGTCATTTAAAACCACCTCTTGAATGTGCAAATGGAGTAGAATTGGGCCTCCAAGTATTTGAACAGAGCCCTGATTTTTTTTGGTCATGGCCAAAATGAGAGCAAATCCCTGCAGCTAGTTTACAGAATCAAATTGAAAACCTTCAGAAACTTTAGGTCATATAGTGCAAATTAACATCTTAAATTACACAAACCAAAGGTGTGTTAAGATGTTAAGAACGTCTTAATTTCCACATAAGTAAATTAAGAGCTATGTGTAATGTAAAAGGCTCATTGTTAGGAACCGGGGATTCATCTGATTCCACCTTTTAGCATCTTTCAGCTCATTGTTTTGGTTTTACAGCCTTAACTGTTTTGCACTTTGTTTTGCACTTCTTGCTGAATATCAGATTTGGTTAGAGAATGAAACCAAAGAAATTTTCCCCATGATTTAATAGTGGAGGCCAATCCACACCTACAAGAACAGGAATAAAGTAATGCATGTTGAAACAAAGCCATGCCATTTAATAATGGAGTCAGTTGCCATTGAAATGTTCAATCTTTTATGTCTAGTGGAGTAAAGAAGGAAGGCTATCTGGTGGAAGCACGTCTCTCGATTGAAGAAAGCAGCTTACCGCGAGGCATGGTTCTGACTTATTGGTATGGTGTAAAGCAGAGAGTGAAAGAGATTTGGGGAATGGCCATGAGACATGTTTTAATTCCATTGGACCAAAACATCAAAGGTAAAGCAAGCAAACATTTAGCTTGATAATGTCAACCTTCCAGTCTTGGTTCCAGTCTTTCTACATAAACTTTTATATAAAGTGATCACAAACCTGCCTGTGCTTTATCCAGAGCTGCACCTTTATGAAGGCTTCATTATCCGTGACAATGTGCCACAAAGTGTTTGGGAAAAAGGTCTTCACATGTTTCGCTGGAAGAACCCAAAGGGTGTGGAGATTTCAAACCTCTGGCAGGCCTCAGCTACAATTCTGCTGAAGAGAATCTTCCAGAAATGGACGCCTTCAGACAAACAGAGCACCGAGAGCCTGTGTCACAATTTGTGGTGTTTCATCGAGAGCCTTGGTTCTGCTCATACAAGGATGACATACCCAGACAATTCATGTCCTCCTCAGGTCAAGGTTGGTGCAACAAGAAGAGAAAATCAAAGTGTTACTTATCTGTAGTAACTTCAGCATTCCACCAATAACACATATTTTTATTTCCAGGTATCAGAGCTGATTTCAGAGAACTTGCTTCAGATCTTAAAAGGAGAGCCGAAGGAGAAACTCCCGGACTCTTGCAGGGACATTAGTCCTCTCATTCTGGGCCTTTCTGTTTTTATGGTTACCCAAAAGCATAATATCAACCTTGGAGTCAAAGGCTGGGCGGAGCTGTGTCTCCTGGTCACAGAGTCTAAGATGGACAAGAAAAGCCTGGATGGGTTGAACAATTCTTTCCAAAACCCACAATTGTAAGTGTTTTACAATCATTGCACTTTAAGAAAAATTGTTCTTGACCTAGTTTGACAATAGTTTCTCATGGGCTTCCTTAGCTTGCCACACAGTTTTCATGGGCATCACTTATGATTTGTACCAGTTAACTGTGTTGTATGTGGAAGGTCGTTTTTAAGTTCTTAGTAACTTAACTTCTTTCAACAATTTGAATCCCCCACCTTAGCTTTAAGGCCATTGCCATTTTGATTTTCTGAAGACAGAAGAAGGGACCAAGCAGTGCTAAGTTAACTGTTGCAGTACTGTGCAAAAGTCTTGAGCCACCCTTCATTTCTTTATATTTTGCTAGAAAATGGGAAATACGTGCCGTGATTTCTTGAAACGTGCAAACATAAATGGAAATACAGTATATATAGCAAAAGAAAAAAGAGTTTGTACAATTCTAACACAGCCTGAACTCTCTGAGGTAGCTTTCTGTCATTTCTTTAAGCAGTCTTCAGGAATAGTTCTCCAGGCTTCATGAAGGACATTCAAAGCTCTTCTTTGGATGTTGGCTGCCTTTTGTTCTGTTCTCTGTCAAGATGATCCCACACTGCTTCAGTAGTGTTGAGGTCCGGGATCTGGGGAGGCCAGTCCATGACTGATAGTGTTCCATTGTGTTTTTTTCTATCCAGGTATGCTTTTACTGCATTGGCAGTGTGTTTGTGATCATTGTTATTCTGAAAAATTAAGCTGTTGCCAATCAGACTCTTTTAAGATGGTATTACATGGGGATCAAAATCTGATGGTACTTTTCTATGTTCATAATTCCATCAATTTTGACAAGATCAACACCAGTGGCTAAAATGCGGCCTCAAACGATTATAGAGCCTCCACCATGTTTTACAGATGGCTGTAGACACTCACTGTTGTACCTCTCTCCTGACCCCCCCTGTATAACCAAAAAATTCAAATTTGGATTCATCACTCCATAAGACCTGTTGCCACTGATTTTCAGTCCAGCTCTTGTGTAAGATCTTCAGAAAGCCTGGAGAACTATTGCTTAAAAAAATTAGACCACTTTAAGAAAGAAAGTCTGGCTCCTTGAAAGCAAAATACTGTATGAAGAAATAAGGGGTGGCTCAAGACTTTTGCACAGTACTGTAAGTCCAGCAAGCTTGTAGCCCTAAACTGCACACAGACATAGATGATTGCTGTATTTATGTTTGTGCACATGCAGAAGTTGTGTTTTGTAGTTCGAAGTATTTATTTAGAATTAGAAAGAATGTTGTTCAAATATTGAGATAACATGTTATAATTTGATGTACTGTATGTTGTATTTTTGTGAAAGATGATGGTCTGGGTCAAGTTGATCTCTTTAAGCAGATGACTATTATAACAAATTTTTTTGTTTGTTTTGTTTTTGAATTTCTCATGCAGATTACCTCTAGTGGACAATGGTAGCTTTATTGGGTATAAAAATATGAAATGGAATATAAAATAGATGTCGCTGTTTACTTAATTTTATTAACCTTTTAAAGAAAAGCAGCATAGCTTTAATTACTGTAGAAATTAAATTTGTTGCTTACTTATCTAGCTCTCTGCCAGTTCCTTTAATTCCAATTTAAATTCCACTTAAGGCCACGTAACCTTCACATTTATAGAAACAATGCAGAAAAGTTATCTTGGTGTATTGATTGAGGTATTAATGTTTGAGCTGGTATCCTCACACAGTTCGGTTTCTTCCCCTCAGTACTGTGCTAGGTCTGATAAACCTCTGTGCTCGGTGTATGGTGGCAGAGGTCGTCCTGCTCGTTCCTCTGCTTCTCAGACTCAGACAGCCCGGAGCTGATGCAATGAAACTGGGTCCAGCTGTTGAGGAAGAGAACTGGTCTGGACTTCAAGGCATTCATTTCAGTGGATTCAGAGAGATTATTCAGTCTCACCCTGATAAAAGAAAGTGAGTCTGTCTCAGAGGTTCCTTAGCTTTTCCCTGAAATGTTGATCAGATTTGCTGAAGAATTTTTTTAAATTATCACAGGAAGATGCTCTCTCTGATCCAGAAGCACTTATCACTGGCTGAAGAGATGCCCCTGCTCCTGATGAGCTGGTTATCTCTGGTCGCATTTGAGGATCTTCCTGAATTTTCAGACCTGACAGGAGTACCTGCTGAACACCTGATCCAGAGTCTGTTGTACAGACTGCGGAAATGTGGAGAGAAAATGGATTTGAATAGAGCGGAGGAGAATGTAAAGGTGGAAAAACAACAGCAATCATAATATAAACTTGAAAAATAACACTACTCCATCTTTAAATGATCCTCTCTGTTGCTCTTTGTCCTTTTTACATGCAGCATGCTGATAAATCCTTTACCCACCTGCTGCTGAAGGTGGACAAAGAGAAGGACAGGTAATGACATCTGAAATGTGCTTCACACATTGTGGTGTTGTGCTCTGTGTAACTTTAACTTTGTCTCTGTAGAATGGTTAAATGTGAAATGGTCAAACCTGCGTTCATGAGCAGCATAAATGTTGCAAAGAGCACATGCCGTTTAGCGCGAATCGTCCCGTGGTACCAGGCCGTAGTCCTGTCCTACCAGCTGGTGCTGCAGTTAGCAGAGATTTTGGACACTAAACTGAGAAAAGAGGTAAAACCCTTTATATTATGTGTCTCATAATTCCTCAATATGGACCATTATCTGGAGTTAGTTATCTTTGTTTTGTGTCTTTTAGTCCAAAGAAGATGAATTTGAGACCTTAAAGCAGCAGCTCCTGAAGGAGCTCTCTGCCATGCAGCAGCAAATCAGAGAATGGAGAGATGAACTGCTTCAAAAACCCCCTCTGACAGCAAAAGCACTCACCTACCCAAAGGAAATCAAAGTATGCAGCAAAAACAGTTGATCAAAGCAGTGTCTGTTAGCAATAATGATTTTTTGATGAATCAGTTAATCATTAATAAATTAGAAAAAAAACTGTGAAAAATATGTCACATGTCAAATGCCTTTTTCCCCTCACAAAAACAAATGTTTCATGATATTAAAATTGTCACATTCTAAAGAAATAATCAAAATCAAGTAATCCTTGATAATGTAACTACAGTCTTACTGCACATCCTAAATGTAATCTGAGTTTATTGTAGTAACTTATTCTGATTGCATAGTCAGAGTTACTACTCAGTCCTGTCTGTATTCATGCAGTTTACCTCATATAATTAACCCCTGTGTTGAATTATCAGATGTGGGACGCTCTGCTGAAGGTCGAATGTGCTTTTGAGGAAGTTTCACCCTGCTGGAAGCAGATTCTGGAAAAAGACCTGAGGAAGAGGATTTCCAGGGTCAGGGCCTGTGTATTGATCAGTGTCAAATCAACCTTACTGATAACGTTTTGGTGATGACTTGTTAATCACTCAACTGACTAGGTCCAGATATTTTCCCTCCAAAGCTCATCTGAGCTGTGTTACTTTGCAGTCAACTGAGGAGGACAAAGTGCTGCTCTGCTGCCTCGAGTCGTCTTTGGGTGCTATAAGGAAAAGCCACGATGTCGTACAGGCCTGTTTCGACGACCTGTGTCACTCCGCGATCAAGACAATCTGTGAGGTATGCTACAACTTAATAAATTACTCAGGGCACAGGTTCTATGTTCATTTTCTAAAGCTACAGAGTTTTGAATTTTTATCTTTTTATTTGAGGCAAGAATTCTTAATAAAGCTCAGTAACACCAAGCAGGTAGAGATTTAAGATATGATTTAAGTGATATAATGCTTTATCATGAAGTTCACAGTGTACACTGTATGGACAAAAGTATTGGGCCACACCTCTTAATCCTTGAATTCAGGTGTGTTCAGTCCCATTGCCCCAGGTGTATAAAATCAAGCACCTAGACATGCAGTCTTCCTTTACAAACATTTGTAAAGAATCGGTCGTTTTAAAGAGCTCAATGAATTTGACCATGGTACTGTAATAGGATGCCACCGTTGCAACAAGTCAGTTTGTGCAATTTCTTCCCTCCTAGATATTCCATGATCAGCTGTAAGTGGTGTTATTGCAAAGTGGAAGTGTTTAGGAACCACAGCAACTCAGCCACAAAGTGACAGGCCACATACAGTTACGGCGCGGGGTCGCTGAGTGCTGAGGTTCATAGTGCGTAAAAGTCGCCAACACTCTGCTGACTCAATAACTGCAGAGCTCAAAACCTCCTCTGGTATTAAAATCAGCACAAAAACTGTGTGCCAGGAGCTTCATGGCATGGGTTTCCATGGCTGAGCAGCTCTTGTAAGCGTAATGTGTAGGTGGCCCAGTACTGTTATCCATATAGTGTAGTTCAGGTCTTAAAAGAAATATACTTCCTTGTCCGAGTGACCCGTGGCTCTACACCCACTCCACACAGTCTGTCTCGACTTTTTCCCTATAGTACACTCAGCAACCAGAAACCTTTCATAGGTGCTGCCCAGTAAAAACAGAACAAAAAACAGTTAAGGGTTGGAAATTTGTGTAACACACATATCAGCTGTAAAACTTTAATTCAGTGCCTTCATTTTTATATAGGAACCATGGCAGATCTTACATAAGTACCTGTGACCATTATCTACAGCATATTTGAAGCATCTTCATACTAGATTCAGGGACAACCTGTTATTTATATCTACAAACAAGATGTTTTATTGTCTATTCTCTTTAATAAATCATCTTAAGGGTGACTTAATCACATTAAAACACATGAAATGCTAGGCCACTTAGCTTTTAGCACGTCAAATATAAGAGTTGTCAGAGTTATAGTTTTATGTTTTTCATTAGTTTTTATTTTTGTTTTGTTTTTGAATTTTTGTTTTAACTTCAGTTAGGGTTAGCTGGTTTCAGTTTACTTTTTATTAGTTTGTATTAATTTTATATATTTGTTTTTCTATAATATGAAGGATATTTGTCAGGATTTAAGGAGTTCAGAATAGGAAATACACACATAGTTTTAGCTTTTAGTTCAGATTTAGTTAATTTTAATAATCAATCTCTTGTTGACATACAATTAAATTGAACAAGGTGACACTTTGTATAGACTATAGTTTAGTGCACTTCATATACTCTGTTTATGTTTTCAGAGAAGGAAGGAGGGCGACCTGATGAGAAGCTTGAGCTCCAAGGTGAAAGATCTTCCTTCTGCCGTCGTGTCTGCTGTTGTGGTCGAATCAGCTGCACGGTTCAGAGACAACGTGGTGGTCCAGCTGCTTGATCCTCAGTCTGCTATGAACCACCTTCTGTTGAAAGGTATCTCATTTCATTTCATTTTCATTTATTTCTTCCTTTAACGGTATTCAGCCAGCGCTATTCGAGTTTCATAATGAATGTGGTGTTACTGTTTTGGTACAGGTGACTGGAAGTCGATAAAGGTGGACGACACCGCAGGGCAGGTGGTCCACAGCTGTGTAGAGGCTGTACGCTCTCTGGTGGAGTCTCTGCTTCAAGGAGATGTGCCTCTGGGACACCTGCAGACCTGCCTGAAATATAAGGAGCAGTTTAAGAAGCTTTACCAGCAATGTATGAACCTTCACAAACAGCCTTCTTACTTCTCTTTTTATTAAAATATCATCTCACACATCCTGTCCTTTATATAAAAGAGATATTCTGAACATTTATCTACGAGAGGAATGTAAAGTTAATGAGAATACCAAAACTACCTGCATGTGTTTCTTTAGTTCCTGCCAGCATGGCTTTATACAAGGCCACAAACAGCCTACTAAAGTGAGTGTCCCCCTAACAAATTAAATGGATTGATAACGCTTCATCATGTTTTCCACAGACAAGACAAACAACAAATCTGAGACCATTCCTGTTGATGCCGACACTGTTTTGGCTCAGAGAGAGAAAGATTTGAACATGTTCACACAGAGGAAACTACAGATGGATACACTCATAAAGATGATAGCAAAGGTTACAGAAAGCATCACAGGTGAGTCTGTGTAAAACTATAATTCATTTCAACCTTATTAGAATGAAGTATTCAAATTGTTTGGCTTGTTTTCTTCACTAACATGATTCTTATGTAAATAGTTCCTGAGATGTCGACTCTGGAGGAGCAGCATGGTGCAGATCTCCACACTGTGAGCCTGAACAAACTGGTGCTTGTTCAGTCCTATGATGCTGAAGGGAAGTTAAAGACAGCGGGTCCTCCACGGGTCCTTTGGTATAATACCAGTATGAATGTCCTGAAAATGTCCAAAGAGATGCACAAACTACATGACAGCAACCTGATTCTGTCCTCCTGGGTCAAAGGTGCTGCGTCTTTGGCAGTGAGGCATCTCTCCCCAGCTCCTTTTTCAGTGACCCTAACACAGATCTGCGACATCTGGAAGCCCCTGCTGACAGAGTTTGTTAACCTTGGCGTCAGTATTGCAGATGGACAAATCACTTTCAGGCAGCTCGATCAGGTTTTGGTGGAGTCTGGCGACCAGGGTGATGGGGAGCTAATGAAGAAGGAGCTGAGTCTGATGTCTGAGATGTTTTCTGAGGGCGGAGGGTTCAAACCTGAGGAGAACTGGGTGAAGCTGAGGCTCAATCAGATCCAGAAGTATCGACAGCTCCACGAGGCAGCTGCTGCAGCCAGTGCAGTGCTGAAGATTGCAGAAAAAATGAAGCTTTCTGGAAACTTCACTGAGATTGAAACACTCAGCCAATTGGTAATAGTCTGAGAATATTAATATTTAATTAAAGCAGTGGTTTTCGAACTCTTTCCATGCCCCAGTTCAGAAGCCACAGCAGTGGGGTCCACCATACAGTTTGAGAACCACTGAATTAAAGTAAAAGTATTTACAAAAGATTGAAGTTATATTGATTAGTGATAATGTCTTCTATTTCTTCCTAACTGCTTTAATTATTCATTCCTAATATTCTTTCTAGTTGAAGTTTCCACCTACCTAAGAGATACATATCGGACATTTTAACACACAGAACCAGAAAAAAACTTGAACACACAGGTTTTTTTTGTTTTTACTGTAGAACGAAACTAAAGACATTAAAACTATGAAATCACACATTTGGATTTATGTAGTGACAACCCAGAATTTGTTTCATGCATTAGATTTTTCAACAGTTTCTAAGGTTGTCACAGACTTCACACATAAGCAGAGCATGTGTTGGCTGCTTTCTTCACTCTGAAATCCAACTCATCTCAAACCATCTCGGTTGTGTTTAGGTTGGTGATGTGGAAATCAGATGATCCCTGTCATTCTGCTTCTAGCTCTTACAGAGCCTGGAGGTATTTTTGGCTCATTCTCCTGCTGAAAAACTAATTATTTTCCCTTTAAGCTTAAACTAGATGGGATGGTGTGTTCCTGCAGGCTGGTTAAGCATTGCATTGAATTCTGAATAAATCTCCAACAGCAAAGCACACAGCTCCTCCTCTGTGCTTCGCATATGCAGATCCCATTTGTTCTCCCTCTCTGCATCACAGCAGTTTTCTTCTTCTTCTTGGTCTCCCTCACTAGTCGTTTCATTGCTGTCATTCCATCACAAAAGCCTGGTTCACACAGTCTCCTCCCAGCAGCTGATCCTGAGATGTATTTGCTGCTTGAACTCTGCACTGATCTGGGCTCTGATCTGAAGTGCTGTTACGTGTTGATTTCTCGGGCCAGTGACTGTGATAAACTCTTGGTCAGCCTTTCCTGAGGTGGACCACACAAGAGCAATTTTCATCACAGTGTTTGATGGTTTTTGCACTTTTAAGAAAATTTCTGGACTAACTGACCTTCATGTCTTAATGTAATGATAGACTGTTGTTTCTTGTAACCTTACTGAGCGGATCTTGTCATAATATGCATTTTTACAGTAGCTGAACAGGGTTTTTTTTGCTGTGTACCAACACTACTTCTGCACAACAGGACTAAAGTTCTCAAAACCATCAGGTGACAGATAAGTGTGCAAAGCTCTCCTCATAGTTTTGATGTCTTCAGCTGTCTTGACTGCTGCTGTAGGTACATTTAAATGCTAAATTAACAGGAGGAGGTGAAAAGTGATATTTGTTAGACAAAACATATGTGTAACATATATATAAATTACATACAGATACAGATAGGCCAAGCAGCCCAAAGATTTATATTGATTATTAATTGAAAAATGTTTAATTCTTTAATTATATGTTTGACTATTTAACAGGAAGAGGACACCTTTAAGCAGAGTGTCCTGGGGTCTCTGAGTGATGATCTGTTTCATGCCAGACAGCAACTCTCCACGGTCACCACGCAGAACACTGCCTGTCTGGAAGAGTTTTTAACAAGCCAAACTCTTGTCAGCTGGGTCAAAGAAAACCTTAAAAGTAAGATGGTTGCATGAAAAATATAATTTGTCTTTAGTTTTTTCTTGTTATAAATGATCTTGTGGCCTTGCAGAAGATACCTCCCAGCTCACTTTTCTCTCCGGTCAACAGACATGAGTGATGTGAAGGTTTACGTGGACCTGGCTTCCATATCTGCTGGAGAGAACGACACAGAGATCGATCGGGTGGCCTGCTTCCACGATGCAGTGATGGGCTATGCCCCTCTGCTCTACTCACTCTCCCCTCAAGCTGGCTTTGACGAGTTCATGAGGTGTGCTCAGCAGGTGTGGGACACCCAGAGTAGAGACGACAAACTCCCTGACAAACTGGTATTTGCATCTTCTCCCTCATTTTTAGTCCTAAATCTTTGCTGATGTTTCAAAGTGGCAATAATGCTGCTGGGTTTTCAGAGAGAGTCTGCCCGACTGCTGAACTGGCTGAAAGCGCTGAAGGAGACTCACGGGTCTGTCGAGCAGTCCTCGCTCTCCTTGGCTTCCTCTATTAATGCTCATGGAGTTTATCACATTGGATGGTCTGATAAAAACACAGAGAGGGTAAGTGGACAGTCTTCTTGTGTCAAACACAGAATACGGCCCTCACAAACTGAAACGATTCAAGGTATTTATTGCCCTTTTTTCTGATTTCCACTTGTTTCCAGAGATGTCTTCAGAACATGGTGCAGGTAACAGTGGAAAACAGAAGAGAGGAGAAGAGCTACAAGCTTGAGGACCTGCTGGAGCTCCAAAACAAACTCATGCTCATGTCGTCCAAAGGGGAGCACGGCAGAGAACAAGTCAACAGGTTCACAGAGGTCAGTGGCTTTTAAACAGTTAAAATAAGACCCTTGTTAGCAAGGGTTTTGCTAACAAGGGTCTACTGTGATACAGACTGTTACTCTTTGGAAAAGGTCTCAGCTTTTTTATTGCGCATTGTCTTATTTGGCAAACAAATTAAACTCAGAATAAGTGTGTAGAGGTGGCGAGAGTCTCTAACCATAGCTGTGCAGCACCATACAAAAGAACAGTATAAGTGCAGGCTTTTTGTTGTGTGTTCTTGAATTAAAGCTTTGGCTTGCTGCATAAACAATATCCACTACATTTAAAACTCCTATAAAGCCGCATCAATTGAGATAATAGGATGCAGGAGACCTCAAAAATACTCAAGAAGAAAGAGCAGTCCTGTTATTGACTCTTGGTTGCTGGATGAAAGAGTTGGGCGATGAATATCTATGAGTATGAGTCACCTTATCTGACACCTTCAGTGGTTTTTCATACAATAAATGCAGTTTCATCCATTGTTACTATAGCCTAAGCAAAAGGCAGCTGAACATTTCTGCTTTAGGCCCAGTGTGTGCGTGGTTTAGAATGGTATTAACGGTGTAACTCCTGCTGTCATCTCCACATGTGCTGTAGGTGTTTGAGGGAGTTCAGAGACTGGGCACCATCCTTCTTCAGATGCAAACATCTGGCAACATGCTCTTCAGAGAGTGGCACGCCGAGGTCCAGTGCTGCCCACAGCAGCAGCAGCCGTGCATCAGAGTCACCTTCTTGTCCCTGATGGGTAGACAGATGATATACTACGGTGAGGTGACAGAGCAGCTCCAAAAGCTTGCTCAGTCCATGGATACCTGCCAGAAGGAGTGGAGCTCCTTCATCAGTAAAATGCGCTCCAGTTTTGCCTTGCTGAACCACTACACCACAGAGCAGATGGTGTACTTGTGCCACTGGATACACAAAGTGTGCCAACGACAGGCTTCTGTTCCTCAGCAGTTATGGCACTTACTTTTTCCCATAAAGCCTGAGTGCACGCTAAATGACGTCAGACACGCCTATATTAACGCAGCAAGTATGAACTCAAACCCTGATGAATTGGAAGATGTTTCATCTGATGATGATGACACTTATTATGAACCTGCCAAAGACTTGATGCCAGCTACACCGGGAGAAACTGAAGAGGATATGGAAGAGGCTCATGATTTGATGGAATTTTCTTCAGATGATGAAAAAGATGGTGTTATGAAATCTGATCACCCTGATGAGGAGGACAGTCTTGAGAATCTCTGGGAACGATTCAAAAAAGACATGCCACACTACCTCAGTG
Organism: Paratilapia polleni; assembly: GCA_015106735.1. Classification (NCBI taxonomy): domain Eukaryota; kingdom Metazoa; phylum Chordata; class Actinopteri; order Cichliformes; family Cichlidae; genus Paratilapia; species Paratilapia polleni. The sequence goes on from VUQI01031007.1 coordinate 39,881, forward strand.
AGTCCCTGGATATCTTGACTCTTGCCAACTTCCTCTCATGCCTCTCTGAAATAAACCAGCAACACATGATCAGAAACCTTCCTTCGGTTCTCCAGGAAGGAAAGCCAAATCTTGTTCTGTGCTCCATTGCAGAGGTTTTTATCACCACCCTCTCTTTTTACATGGAGAGTCCAGAGCAGCCTCTGCCATCTGCTGATGAAGTTCTAGTCTGCAGAGAGGAAACCACAGAAGAGGAGGTGGAGATCTTCCTCCACCGAGCTCTCAATCAAGGCTCCAGACAAAACTGCCAGAAAATATACTCACTGGTCAATCCAGGGCTGCTGGGATATGATGTCAGTGTAGCTTTAGGGGAGCTCTTTGACAGTCTTGAGAGAAGTGCTGGCCCGCATTATCGTCTGGTCATAGTCAGTCCGGTTGTGCACCAGCACAGATATGTGCCCTCTTTCTTCAGCAATGACAAAGTACAGGCTGGTGTGGGTCTAACAGCAGACACTGCCAGGAAATATCTACATCACCACTTCACACAAAACACACTCCCGCAGAACCCTGTCACACTGGTTTCTCCAGATCAGCTCTCAGTCTGGATGGTGTCATCTGAGCGTCCTGCAGTCGGTAAGGATGAACCTAATTCAGGGTTTTCTTGGCTCAGAGTTGGCCTTTGGTGGACGGCTATGCATGTAAGCTATGCACGATTGGAATGCATGTTTCTGTTATTTCTGGCTATCTGATAAACAAAAAACAGGTTAAATACATTTTTAGTCCATATATATGTGATTTTCTTTTGGGGGAAGGCCAAAACCTTGAGGGCACCAGAATATTTTTGTATACAGGAAGAACCCCAGTCTAATTGGCACGCCATTAGGAAAATACTCATGAACTTATGTTATGCCATTTTGCAAAATTTGACATATGTTATAACCCCATGTAGGATGTGAACAGCAATTTAGAACTCCTAGTAGTTGTATGAAATGACGTTCATTATCTGATGTACATTGACAACCACAGATTTCTACATATTGATGCCACATTGGTCACTGCTGTTTATTTGAATATCAGTGCAGCTGCCCTGTGGCTCAGGGAATGCATTTACATCTATGGATGCAGAGGTCTATACACAATTAAAATCTTCACAGGTTGCAGAATTTCCAGTAATTTTCAAGCAGTTTGGGCTTTTTTTTTTTTTTTTTTTTTTTAAAAATTTTGGTTTTTCTTA
>VUQI01031012.1:0-12305 GCA_015106735.1 Paratilapia polleni
ATTATTTGAGGTCTGAAAACACTGGACCTTTTTTGGTATTTTGACCATTTTTCATTTTCTGTAAATAAATGCTCAAAACTGTAAAATATTTGTATTTGGAATTTGGGAGTTATGTTGTCAGTAGTTTATAGAACAAAACAAAAATGTTCATTTTACTCAAACATATAGCTATAAATATCAAAATCAGAGAATCTGATAATTATGCAGTGGTCTCTTAATTTTTTCCGGAGCTATAGCTATATATATTTAAAAAAAAAAAAACAGGTGAAGTCCAAACACCAATCAATAAAGAGGACACACAAATGCATGACAGAAAGCATCTGCAGGTAAACAGCATGAAAAAAATCTAATCATCAGGAAAAAATGTTGTCATCCAAACACTACAATACTTTTCATAAAAATGTTAATTAGACATATTTTTGTGACTCTATCATCACAATACTACTACTCACAATTGACAGTTGAGTACAACAGTGTACCATTCTTGTAAGAATATAAGCATAGAGGGTTCGTGTCAAGGTAGAGCTTTGGACATTGTACAAGAGTCATTTTTGGATCCTGTCATTTTTTAATCTTAACCTGTGCAGCAGTGTCTTACCAATAACAATAGCACTTATCGCAGCGTTCCCTGCGGTACAATTAAAATTCCATCAGAGTCTTCATTCTGCCTCCCAGCCATGCCTGCTGTTTTTTGGCCCTCCTGGGCCACGTCAATTCCTCTGCTGCAATGTATAATTCACGAGCCACCAAACAGCACTGAGAACTCACCTGGAGACTCACAGGGCCAGCAATGCAGAACTGCTCTGGGGGAGATGTTGTACATGAACCTGGAAGACATTTGTAAGGGTCAAGGTGCATGTGACATGAAGCCTCAAGTCAGCCAGGGCTTCTACGATCTCAGGGTCATCCTGATAATGTCGCTCTTCCGTTGGGATCTACCACCTTCATGTATCCTTTTATTTTTTCCTGACCTTTCTTCTTTCGTCTTCTGAAAGACAATTGTGGTGTCCTCTAAAACTAATTTGGATGTATATCTTCTATTTGCAGACAATTCCATAGTGATGCAATGAAGTAACCTGTGGAGTCTCAGAGTGGTTGCTTTTATTTAAAACCAATTAGAAATGACCAGAAATAACAGCGCCTGGAGACAGAGAAGTCATTTTTCTTTGAGCCTCCCCAGAGAGTTGGCCTCTCCATGGATTAAGTGTTTTAGTATATTAGGGGGCAGCTGATTAGAATCATTGTGCTTTTTTAATCATTAAATTTTTGCATGTATAGTTTATAGCTGTATAATAGCTAATAAGTCTAAGTGTGTCAAAGAAAAAGGGCGGATTGTTTAAGTGACTTTGTGTATGAAAGTTTCACAAAGACTGCCAAAGAAGAGCACTGAGGTTCTTGAATCAGCTAAACCGTATTTTATGACTTTTGATGAGATGAGCATTAATTTAAGAGCAGCCTTGCATCATATCTTTATACTTTTAACAGTGCTTTATACAGTCTAACCCACTATGTTAGTTCTTCTTCTTTTAATACATTAATGAATTGCTGACTACCTAAATGAGTCACCTAGTGTACTAAATATTCTAATTTCCTTCAAGCCTGAATTTGTATTACTGTTGAATTTCTTAAAAGTACATCACCAAAAGTCACGTTTCCTAAACAATCCAAGCTGCTTATTGGAGCTTTGTGATGGCTAAGAAGAGAAACACATCAATTATTTCTAATTATTTTCTCTCAGGAATGTAGTAGCAATTTGTTAATTGGGCAGGTAGCAGCAGTCAAAAGATGGACTGCTGAATGTGACCACATCTATCATTCTTAAGATGTTCATCTTACCCACCATTATTAACCAGCAACCTCAGGAGTAGCCTAAAAGTAACAGTCCCATACAGCTACCATCATTAAGACAATAAGCAAACCTTCCATTATTATCTGTTTTTTTTTTTCTTAGAGGCCATATTAACTAATTAACTGTAGAGAGTGGGTACTGTTAGCATTCCCGAGGCCTATGGTATTGACCCGTAATTCCAGTAGGTGTCTAGCCAGTCCCTCATTGGACCCTCACTGGCTCCTCCTGCAATTGGGTCTGTAGTGCCGGCTCTGTCCTTGTGTGCGGCGGGCGTGTAGCAGTGGCATGTGGAGCAGGCAGCGGGAAGCGAGCCTCCCTGTCTCCCCAGACTGAACAGTGAATGAGGATAAGTGAGGAGCGCCAGTCAATGAATCAAGCAGCAGGAAGGGAGCAGCCAGGGGGGGAGTGTGACGTCCCCACGGGAGAGGCCTCGCATTAGGAACTTCCTCGTCTGTGTGTTTCTGGCACAGGTTAAATGGATCGCTCCCATTAGCGCGCTGAGAGGACAGCTCCATTATATGAAGGAGACTGTAACTTTGAATGTCATGGTGCAACAACCCCAGAGCACGCCTCGTCTACCAGGGAGGCAGGGTGACAATAACCATCCATGATAATCATTCCCTGTCAGGCTTTAAGGAACCTGAAATTATGACGTACAGCCTGCCGTGTGCCTCAGACTTCATTACAGTGCTGTCACTTTGAGTCGCCTGCGATGGCACCACACTCCAAAGCCTGCTGCAGTGCTGTGGCTGCCAAACCCCCGACTCACTCTCCTCCTGTCTAAGTGGCATGTTTACAGGATGTGTGCCCCCCTGCAGATAGATGTGGTGGAGGTTAACCTCCAGTTGTCTGCACAGTGCCTCTCTTCCTCTATAGTATAGGCAGTGTCTCATGAGAACATGTGCCGAATTGTTTACCGATGCGAGGGAAAATATGACTGATCAAAGGCCACATGGTGACAACTGTCCCTCCTTTCACTGTAACAAATGGTAATTTAGAAATCAGAATTCAGCTGCAACTTCACACAGGCAACAGGCTTATCTTTTAACTTTAATTTCTATTAACACTCTTAAACGCATAGATTTTTATAAAAGAAAATCCTCACGCTGTAAGCATGTTTATAGCAGCCTGTTTATCAGCCAAGGAGAGTTTCACCTCCAGACTGACCCCTGAACCTGCCATCCAGTGGAGAAGACAGGAGCTGGCAGGCATTGCCAATGTCAGTGCCCAGAGCTAACTCCTTCTTTCTCACCGCCTGACTCATTCATTGGCTTTGTGGCCCCTTCTCCTTGCCACCTCCAATCACAGGGCTTTGAATGACACATAGAGGAGGAAGTGGGCCCAATAACCTCCCCTCCTGCTTCTTCTAACCTGCATAGCAACAGGAAGGATGAGGCTTTGCCTGTACAGTAATAGTTTTATATCAGCACCCTGGAACATTTTACACAGAGAGTAGTTTTGCTACTATTAGGTGTGTTGGATTAAGTGGATGGGAGTAACACAGTACTTGGTGGGACCCTTATTACATATATAAACACAAATAATGCTCTGCTGTGTGCAAGCTTTCTGTGTTTCTCTGAGTTTGTCATTTATATTTACATGTACAATATGTTTTTGCTTTTATCTTTTTCCACACATCTGTCTTATTGACAGTAACAAACCTAATAGTAAGTAAGCTGTGGAGCTTTTGGCCATTACTAAGACCTGTAGAGAAATTATTTGAGAACACACACCAAAAGCATGGAAACCAGTTGTACATATTTCTGCTGACCGCATATTATCACCTGGTGTCAGTTGGAAATGCATCCAACATGTTTTTTGGGTTCTAAGGGAATCCACAAAAATTGAGATGACAAGCTAAATAAAATGCTTTAATTCTGAAAAATACCCAAAAAAACCTTTATGGCAAATTCCCCTCTTACATGGACTTGATTTAATGAAGCACTTGGTTTTGATATGTTTATTGCAGTAGGCAAAAGAATGAGAATTACTCTGTACCGAGCTCATAGTGGCTTCAGTATATCAGTTAGGAAATGAAGCACTGAAAGAATGATCAGTCAGGCTTATTTCGTGCAGAGTTGTAAAGCCTAAGGTTTAGAAACATACGCCCTCACACGAACTGTTATTTCTTGACTTTGATAGTGAAGAAGTCAGTGACGGCAGAGCATCCACTGAACATTATCAGTGTGGTCTATGTGGCTAACATTGGGCGAAAGCCTCCACATATGCTGTATATACACACCCTCACACAAACTTGTTTCTTTCACTTCCTCTGTCACAAAGCAAAGGGTTGTTTACAACTTTAAGATCTCTGGTCAGGCAAACACACTTTTGTTAACACTTCAGAAGATGACATATGCAAGCTAGAGGCAGTTGTTTTAAATTTTCTATAACTTTTTTGCACATTCTGTATGTTCTATACATTTTGTATGAAATATAGTGCCCCTAAATCAAATAATATCTCATTTGGTCTCATTGACCAAGCTGTTTACTAAGGATGTTTGTTATATGTGTCTGCAGTGGTATGAGCTCTGACAAAAAGCAAGGAACAAAGCTGCCTATTTGCTCTTTCGGTTTCTACTAGGTACACCCACTAATTTCCTTACATGGTCTAAGACATTGTCTTACCATCAACACAGAGAGCCAGTTAACCACTTAATGCAGTCTTTTCCACCTGCCTTGTGTTGCAGCACCTTGATTCTGCTGGTGTTTAATGAACCATCAGCTCTTGCTGGCTTCCATGTCATCTGATTGAAGTGTAGAATTACGACTGGAGTCCCGTTTGTTTTCTCCTTGCGTAATGTCACAGTTGGAGAGAACAGAAGCTTTTGGCCCTGAGCAGTGGAACAATGCTAGCTCCATCACAGACTGCTGGCCCCTAGGTGGCTGTTTTCCCTCTTCCTGCTCAGTGGAGTTGATATCAGTTATGTGTTTTTCTGTGTATGTCTATAGGAGACTGAAGGGCTTATTTGTTTTCCCCCTCGTTGCACTTTGACTCGTTTCCCCTCAAACGTGTCTGAAACATTGTTATCTCTGGCCAGACGCCTTTTTCACAGAGAGTTATTGAATCATGTCAACTTGCCGTCCCCCGAGTTTCAAATGCAAGCTGTAGAAAAATTAGCCATTGCTTCCGCATGACAAGTGGGATCTATTAGTGTGCTCTCGTCCTGCAAAGCATGAGCATCCAAGCGGCCGCAGGGGACCTCGGCTGGCTGTGCGCTTGTCCACGTCAGGCTCCTGGGGCATTAGACCAATGTTGCAGACAGGAGAAGCAGCCAGAGCCGAAGCAAAAAACCGAAGTGGCTCATTCAAGGAGCTGACACCTGAAGGGGTGAAGTCAGGCAGTATAAGCAATCGCAGCGCAGCTCCCTCTCTTCCTCAGGTTTGACTCAACCTGGTCAGACTGGCCGCTTGTTTTATAAGCAGTTTGTGCCCGCACTGCCACTGCTTATATCTGTTCTATAGTTTATCCAATCTTTTCTCTCTATAGTCATGTTTCCATTTTTAAAATGGAGATTCTGTCACACATAATGAAGTGAGCTTTTATGAGCCAGCCCTTGCCTTCTGATCTGGTCAGACAAGACAGGGTTTACAATTTATTTACAACATAACTTCAAAAATCCCTTTTCTATTTAAACCGTAAATAAAGGTTTACCTAACATTAAGGTCAAAGTGCCTTCATCTCCCTCAGGGCCAAAGGCTTAGTCATGTTCTCAGACCCAATCAGAGAGGCAACTCAACACATTAGCATTCCAAATGTTGTTTGCTTTAGTTTGAAATTTTATTCACTGCCTGAAGAAAATAGAGTTCAGCCACCTTGGCATAGATGTTGATATAGCATGGCCTTAAGTTAAACACCAGCCTACACTCATAATTACCCAGGGCCACCTAAGTGACCTTGGTCAGTCACAGTCTGTTGGAACACAGGGTTTCCGTCTTCATTGCTATCATCATATTATACATTAATAATCGGAGCCCCGTGTGAATAAGGGTTTGTGCGTATTTGTTTTTTATATTTTCTTATGTTTATTTGTTTTCTCTTCACAGGTATCTCAGTAACAAAGAAGACACATACTTGTAAGTACAAACACTTTTATTAATGTGGTTTTTATTCTGCTACAATTTTAAGACCGTAAAAGTGATATTTAATTCAAAGGCAAATCCCATACTTAATGTGAAAAAGAAAAAAACAAATTCCCCTTGCCTCATACACAGTAGAGGTGATGAGATCATTATGTTTACATCTATGTTGACTCTTTTTCATCATTGCCTATAAACATGCTATTGTCTGACTACTACGGTAATAAATCAAGGCCTTCAATTAGATTTCTGTTCATCCACTTTCACTGTTTTGTATAACTCTGTCTCCATACTGGAGAGAGTATGATGATAACCCCAGAGAGGAAATTAAAATGCTATGCAGTCTTATGACTGCTTGGTAATCATGCACATTTGAAGCAGACAGTGTGGTGAAGCACCTCTTTGTTTTCTGCAAGGCCTTGCAGCTGAAAAACACGGATGTGGTGTTGTGTGGTGGTTTTTAACCTCTGAGGCTGCATTAACTACCAGAGTTTGTATTCTTCAAGTACAGATCATATCACCAAAATTGAAAGATACAGACACTGTATGTGACACATGTCTCACATGTGAGATGCAAGGCTTCTTTGTGCACTACAACAATAGTACACAGACTTTGCCTTTTCTTACCACCACTCCCTTTTCAATTTCAGTGTGCTTATTAAGAATTGATGAGCAGTCAAACCTGTAGAAATCAATGATTTCCAAGAGATTTGTACTGTATTTTGACACATGTGAAGTGCAATCGAAAAAGCATGTAAAAACGCTTTTGTGTAGTGTTCTGCAGTGTGTCTGTATATTCGTGTTCATCCGTATGTGTGTTCATACCCCACTGTGTGAATGGAAGAAACTAGCCCTGAAGGCTATCCTTTCTCTCTGATCACTCTGATGAAACTTGTGGAGAGGGAAGGCCAGGGGGCTTTTCTGTAAGAGCGGTCGGAGTGTTTCAGATTGTGAGAGGCTGCATCTCCCCCTGTTAAACACCCCAGCTTTTTCTTACATCAGACAGCAGGGCAAAGGATATGATCTTCAATGCTAGACAGCTCTACCTTACTCAAACAGCCCCGTCAAAACAGCAGCACGATTGTGTGTTAAGCTATTTGCTTGTCTGGAGGGGCTATGGTATTTTTTGATACGTGTGTCAATGTTCATGTTTGTGTCAGGATATCTTCAAGGTACAACAGAAATGCTTTGACCCGCCATCCACAACCCCACTATCTTAATTAGTGCGGTGCTAAGCACCTCTACACTGGAAGGGGGCTCAAATCAAAGAGCATGATTTAGGAGTCTTGGGTTCAAAGCCCTGGGCAGAGACTGGACTATGCTGTCTCATTTCAGTGAGAAATATTCAAATCTTGTCCATGTGCGGAAATCAAAGTAAAGCCCCTTAACAAGTAGTTGATTGCTGTGCCTTACAGACAGGAAGCGACTGTAGAGCCTCATCAGAACTGTGTGCACAAGAAGAAGTTCAAGGGCCAGTTAATGGTCATTGAGAATGCGGAGGGACGGTCTGAGAAGCCTGGTGATTATATGGCTGGTGGAGTAATAATGAGGGAGATGTCTCTGCCCTACACGGTTACAGCCAAGCTGTAGATCTATTTCTGTTCTCGGAGTGAAAACATTGGCTTCCCCAGTACGCCAGTCCAAACTGCCACTCGTAATGTGAGCTTGGCAGTCTTGCTTTTATGTGCATATGTGTGCAAGTATGTTAGTTTCTGTGTGTGTGTTTAGGAGGTCTTCTCGGTCCAACCCGGACCACAGGGATGGGCTGTGTCTCTGACTAACTCCCCACTCTGCCTGAGTGATCAAACTGCTGGAAGCTCCCCGCCATGCCAGTCCCCTCATCAATATAAATTACAGGGGCAGCTGTTCACTGGCAGTCTCCTTTCCTCTCCTCTCTTCTCCTCTCCTTTCCTCTCCTCTCAAACACCCTTCATCCACCCATATTCACTAATCATTGAGCCATCAGAAGGTGAAGTACTCTAGATGAAAACAGATACTTATATCATTGTGTCAATGGCTGTAATGTCCTCTCCCCATTCAGGACTTACATAGATTTATTGTCTGAGGATCTTTATCTGCCTCCCTTTCTTTCTTTATTTCCTCAGAAGGGGCAGCCCCTCGCCATCACTTCCTTTTACCAAAAGGCTGTAATTCTGAGCAAGAAGTCAGCTGCGGTTTTCCTGTACCTTTCCCTATCAGTTTTACATAGGCTCTGCTCTGTTATGTGGACTTTTAGTAGCAGAAAATTTACGTACTTGTGACAAATTAAAGGAAAACCCCGAATACATGATGCCTGACATTCAGGGGATTCTGTGTCTCTTTTGTGCTTTCAGGGGATTTTGCTGGCATGGTTTGGCTCCACTTGTCCTCACTATCCTCCAGCACACTTCTTGTTGTTTTTTTCTTTCATTTTCCTTCTTTCTTTGTATCTCAAACTGCCCATGTCAAGAAGAGGTAAAAGATAATTAAATTTTGTATTTTTTTTTCCTTGCATTGATGTTGGACACCAGATATGCCTCTTCACCTTCTTCTACCTCAGCAGGGCTGTTTTGCTGTGAGATGACTTTCTGTTTGGACCTGTTGAGAGAGATGGTGTGGAGCAGAGGCTCAGATGCAATAGCTGATTACACTGAGATTAGACATCTCGCCTCTAATCTACCGTCAGCAGTCTGGGGCTCTGTTTCACAGCTCGAATAGCAGAGAGCTAGCTAACATATACACACACACAGGTCGTGTAGCCAGGATGCTCTTCCTTGAACAGAGCAGATTTCTGATTACTTAGAGCTAATCCTCTCTCTCTCACAGCTGTAGATGTACAATTTACTGATTGTCTGATGACTGTTCAGACCATAATGCACAGCAAGACAAAGATCTGCAAATCCACATATAGTTGCACAATTTACTCTATGAAAGTATAAACAAAACATCCAGAATAATATAACAGTATGCTCCAAATAACAGAAACACCAAACAACGTTATAATTAAACCAACATAATTTTTTTTTACATCTTCAGAAATTTTTGTATAGCTGAATTTAGCCCACATGCATTAGTCTTAATTAATTATGTAGTATTCATGTCATGTTATTGCCTTTGATGTTACATATATTTCACAAGTGTTTACAATATTGTACCTGTGCTGATGTGTAGCAGTCCATATGCAATATGTCTGAGGGTTTAGCCTGGGAATAGACTGGCCAGAGGGAGGCAGTAGTACAAATGTAACCCCGGGAAAGGAGAAAAGGAGACAGACGATTTCCTCTCATCAGTTCACAGATACATTTTAGAGATCCCCCTTATTTTTTCCACAAAATATATTTATCTCCATTGTGTTGGCAGACTCCTTACACTGATTGAGAAACATGGCCTTGCTCGTGCATCATCATTTATTTGCAAGCAGCTTGTATTGAATTTCTCTCATCAGTGATGTGCATTCACACACTAATAGTACAGCTAATCTATTTCAAAGGAACCAGATGATTTAGACTCTTCTGCACTGCCTTCACTTCGGAGTTCCGGTGAAATTATATCGCTCATTGATGCACACTCAGTTATAAGAGTTTGTAGACTTCATGCCTCCGTGTTTTTTCTTTACAGAAGACTCTTAAAAGTAGTCTGATACATGTTTTTGAAAATATGCTAACAGCCTTATTAATCCCAATAATGCTTTCTGTGTTCACATAGCACAATGACAGCTTTACCCTTGTAGAATCTACTTTACCACAAAATGCCACGGCAGATCCTGCTTGGATGTCTGAGTTGTAGAATGTTAATGCACTGGCTCTGTGAGTTGAGGTATTTTCAGCTAATCAAACATAAGATTTATGGTACTTAATAGTGCTGTACATTGCCAATTTAGGAGAATAATATGTCCCAGTTGCTGTCTAATTTTGCTTGGCAACAGGCGCACTCCTGTGGAATCGCCCAGGGCAGTGTGAGTTGTCTCTGCATAGCTCAGTGTTCCATGCTCAGTGGTTGTTTGAAGGTATTTCATCACATTGTTGCCTTGATTCAGCTCTGTGGGGATTTGTTAGTTGCACTCATGTGGGAAGTGCATCCAGTACATTGTTAAGCTAGGGCTGATAATGAAGATCAGCCAGCCAGAGTCCCCTGAGCTAAGCGGAGAGAGATAGTCTAGTGAGACGCACAGCACAGACATAGTGGAGCAGGACGAGCGCACACAGCAATACATACAGACACAAAGGAATCATCAGCACAAAACATACAACACTGAACTGTGCTGTAGTGCATTGCATTAAAACACAATGCAGTACAGAGTATTGTATAGGTAGATTAGCAAATTCGTTATAATCTGTTCTTCTTACTAACCATTTTCCTAAATTTGTAAAATTGGCATTATGATGTTTAAACATTAATTGAGCAACAATACAGTCATTTTAATGTTGTTGCGTTTTTGTTAGATGTGAAATTGACAATAAAAAGGACCTCACAACACACAGCCTCTATTTCAGTGGAAAGTTATTTGATTCTCAGCATGGTACTAGAACTGGTCGTTTCCTTTTCTCCCACAGCAACACTGAATGCTTAAATTGACACAATCTTTTTTTCTCTCTGGTACTGTAGGTTATGTGTCGTCTTACTCTATTTGTTTGTTCCACAAAGGGAGTATTTTCTTTTTGGACATTTTGGTTTAATCTATAATAGACGGCTATTTTTTTCTGAAATAGGTCAGTGCAATCACAACAGTGAGGGATGGACAGTCACTGTAAAAGGGAAATCAATAGAGCTATCTATTTGTCGTAAACCAGGCCAACATGATTTTTCTCTATTTTTCCTCTCCGGCCTTGTCTTTTCCTCTCCAACTCAATATGGCAGGTCCTCATTTTTCAGTAAAAGCATTATGTCTGCCATTTTGTAAAATTGCAAATGGCCTTTGTACATGCACTTTCTTTGCATAAGTTTCTGTGGGCAAAGTCTCTTCTTCTTATCACTTCCGGGGGCCCTGCTTGTTTTATAAAGGGAAGTGCAGTGAGAGGAGCTGTAGGGGTGCAAGACCAGTTTTTGTGGGGCTGGGGGTGCCTGCTTTTGTTGGCACATAATCTGGTTCTTCTCTTGGTGCCAGCTCTTTCAGTGAATTTGAGTTAAGAGTGAAGAGACACCTCGTCAGCTTTTCTTCACCTTTTTCCTTTTGTGCCTCGCACAAACCTGAAAGCCCTGTCTTGAAGTGTTGTCAGACCAGAAAACAAGAGTAAGTGACATGTGACAAGGACACAATGCTTGGATGGGCCAGCCAAAGTAAGTGGCCCCATCTGCTGCGGGCGATTTCTCTTATGCCGGCTGTTTGCCGCCTCAGGTGAAAGGGGCCAAGGAGCGAGGGGCTGTGCTGGGATGGTGGCTTCTGCCAGGCGAAGCAGTTGGCATGGCCGGGAGGGCACGGCTGGCCTCACACTCACGCTCGCGGCACGCAGTCAACCAGCATTTGCACAAGCGCAGGTTATCCGTCTCTCATCGGGTTTCCGATGCCTCATCACTTTCCTATGGTGTATACACATTCAGCATAGGACAAGAGTGTCAGCATGTAGTGAAAGGTTTGATTCATGGTGGGCGACAGAAGCAGAGGTCATAGAGCTCCTCCAGAAATGATCCTGACTAATGCTGATGGGGAAGTTTTAAAAGATGGGTCCGTAATTATATGTGCCTTCATCAGCTTGCTCTGAGCTCATCACCAACCCATGTGTTAATGATATTGTTGGTCTTTTCTGAGAAATTATGCAAAAGTAAAGTGGAACAAAATGAACACATTTATTGTTTCAAATATTCAATTATAGATTTTTAAGAGATAACATTCTACATTATTGTGCATTAACAGAAACAGGTAAATTTTACATATATGATTAAATTCCTGACATGTTGTTGAAAAACTGAGAGGTAATATAAATCAATATATGCCATCAAAATAATCATTACCTCATTAAAGGGAAAAAACAAACAAACAATTGTGTTCTGAGACTGAATGAAAATTTCAAGTGAGGATCATGACTTTACAACAAATAAGGTGATTCTGTTCCGAAAGTAAAGTAGGGAAAGAATTTCCATACGCAGAGAAGAAAGCAGACGTGCTCACAAAAGCTTTTGGTGATGTTATACATTGACATTTGTGCTGATCGCATTGTGCCCATTTTGTTGAATCTGCTTTATTAGAGAAATGCTGTTTTTCCCGCGTTGCTATTAATTTGTGTTTCTGTGGGTGTGCGGTGCAAGAACAGAGAGATGTGGTTAACCCATTGTGAAGTTAGCCGTCATCATTAAGATTCTGGAGATAACAGGCATGCGGATTTCTACTGCTCAGCATTATAGGATCCCAGACATCAAAGGCAGGTTTTCATTCTACTGTGTCTGCTGCATGGTGAAGAAA
>VUQI01031012.1:19998-32258 GCA_015106735.1 Paratilapia polleni
CCCCAACCAAACAAAAAAAAAAAAACCAAAACAAAACAAAAACAAGCAAAAACAAAACTGTAAAGGTATGCTTTGATGTAATTATTTACAGTGTGTGTTTTCTCACTGCAGTTATGTGCGGTGCTGAACAAAACCACAGCCGGCGAAGTCTTTACATGAGTTCGTCTATTGCACGAATAGCTCCTGGGCTTCAGAGTAGAAGTTTTTCTTGGCATAGATGTGAGGTAGCGTGCGGATGGAGAAGGGGCTGGGGGTGGAGGGGTGGGGGTCCTGTCGCTGTTTCTTTCTGTCCCGTTCTTAATCCTGTCGTTCCAGTCCAGAGGACGTGTCTGTGCCGCAGGAAGATGTGTGTGGCAGTGTTGAACGCGGGTCGCAGACGGGCGACAAGGCACTGGCGCGACTGGCAGACTGTGATTCTTTGAGTTGATACCGATGCATGTGTGTGTGTGTGTATCTGCGTGTGTGACAGTGTTGTGTTCCACTGACCTATTTTTGGGATAGTCGGGTTTACATGTGGCACAAGAGCAGGACTGGGTCCTCCCAGTCGCTGTGATGTTGATCTAGTACGCTTAATCCCAGCTCTTCCACCCCCTCCATCGTACAGGCGAGCCTGCACACACACACACACACACACACACACATCCATGCAGACAGATAGTGAGAGTGTAGTCAGACATACAGTGCAGCTTACACTTCTCTCACGCATGCCTGCACACACAAACACACACACGCGCACATAATCATGTTTTTTCCACACTTATGAATTCTTCCATACAGAGAAATGTGAACAACCATCCAGACATATGCGGTGAGATGCACTCATAATATAATTAAATAGGCAACAATAACTCCACTGAGGCACAGGCAGCTGTCATTCTGTGCAAAATGACAAAAATATATGTCACAAAAAATGAGTTGGTATGTGCTGCTTTTCTTTCTTTCCACTTGTCTAAAAATGAATTTAAAGGCTTGAGAAAAAAAAGCAAGTGGGCATCTTCAAAATATAGTAATTGCATGCATACTTATTATTAAGAGCAAATGAAATTAATGTGACATTATATGTAATTACAGTATTAGTAATATTGATAGTAACACTTACAATTTATCTGACTTTCATTTTACCCAAGCTGTGTGGTGCCAGGACTGGTGGCTCTGACCACAGCATTAATTCCTTTCATTCTTTTCTTTTTTTATTAACAGTGTAAGGGAAGTCATTTAACAAGTGAAGCTCACAGTCAATTGTGATAAGCCTGACGTGTGTGAAACTGAGAAAGAGCAAAGTACTGTGTCTTATTTTCAGTGAATCACTTATGAAAAAAGACCTTTTTGACCTAATGTCCTTGTACGTGCAATTTATAGTGAAGGGCCTTATGAAACCACATATTTTTGGAGAAGAAAAAGAGTTTTGTGCCGTGCAACATTTCTATTCCTTTTATTTTAAAGTGTGATGTATGCTCAACATTTTAATGTGTTTATTTCTCCTTCACTTGACTTAGCATAGGATAGCACATCCTCATTTCATTTAGAAAAATGAATAGACATGAGCTATATTTATAAGTTTTATATATTTATCATTATCAAAAAAGAAAATCGAGTTTGTTTTTCAGTCCTCTTTTAGCTCTGTCTTTTCCCATATTGGCACTTTGACAAGGAGTGTCTCGTGTCATGAAAGGATACGGTGACAGTGTCAGAAATTAATTAAAATGTCAACAAGGAGGATAATTGAAAACTAATTTAAATAGGAGTAGTAATTTCTATTGAATATGGTCAGGGAACTGCATAATGACTTGCTGCATCAGCACAGACTTTATCGTTAAGTTTACATTGTTACACGACCATACTGCGTGTGCCTTTGTGGTGTTTTTTTTTTTTTATAATTTCTTTATTGTTTTTCATCCTCTACACTTCAAAAATAATGCTAATGTATTATAAAGAACATCTCTCTGTGTCTCTGTGGCTTTGTCTCTACCCTGCACCACCCTCTACCCACCTCTCCCTCTCAATTCAGCCTCTCTACCACACCACTGCCTCTCAAGTACCTAATTACCTGTAATGGAAACATCCCTCTCATTACCCCATGCAAATTAGCCAGCCTACTCAGCACAATTAAGATGAAAATTCCAATTACATAATTAAAGAAAGTTGTTTGATGTGTGGATAGAAAAGGTAAAAAGTGTGTCTCATACAGAGTACATATAATTAACCCTTGAAAAAGACCATTATTGTGGCAAGATACGTAGCAACAATGTTTCATAATTGTTGAAAGAAAGGCCCAGTTAGGTACTACAGTGCATGCAGACAGCACAAAAATATATGATCTAGCATGAGGGTGTACTAGACTGTGAAAAATCTTTGGGGGCCCTAGAGAAGGTAAAGCTAAATATCTTGTGATAGGCGCTTTAAGGCTGTGTTAACAAGGCTGTAAATATTTGCTGTAGATTTGGTACTCTTTGTCTCTTTCGATCAGTGGCCAATTGAAATGCTCACTAACCAGTGCTGCAGGCTCTCACACATTAAAGCAGAAGTTAACAAGATTGGCCATTATCCAGTTAGGGACTGAGGACATGAAGAGCCAAAGGAGAAAAAATGCTACAGATTAAGGTGAAGGCAAATGTAGCACAAGTCACCGGCAAGGATTTAAAATTAAAGACCAAATTAGAGTATTTTAGGAAGAGGCATTCTTATAAATTCTGGTCTTAAAAACATATACTGTATATTTTAGTCTGTCAGCATGTAAGTTTAGTCAGTTATAACATTTAATTCAGTAGAACCAATAA
Organism: Paratilapia polleni; assembly: GCA_015106735.1. Classification (NCBI taxonomy): domain Eukaryota; kingdom Metazoa; phylum Chordata; class Actinopteri; order Cichliformes; family Cichlidae; genus Paratilapia; species Paratilapia polleni. The sequence continues at coordinate 22,776 of VUQI01031012.1, forward strand.
ATTATATGTATTTGTATTTATAAAGATTTTATTAATTTAAGGGAGTATATAAAATAGAGTGAAATTAAAAGCATACACACGACATCTGAGCAGATGAAAAGTATGACAAACAAGAGTCACCCTGATAGACGCGGAGTGTGTGCTTTAGCCCTCTCTCTCTTGCCTCTTAGCTCGCTGAGGAAGTGGATTGGTGTCCCCACAGGTTATTAAAGTGTGTGAGCTGTGCCAGTCTGTGCTGTGCACACTGAGACAAACATCCTGGCTGCCTGTCTGTGTGTAGGGGGACTGGTTAATGAGATATTGACTGCCCATTGAGAGCATGGATTTTTGATTTGGCTCCACAGAAGTTGGGAAGAGAGGGTTGTGCACTCTGGAGAGGATAGGTGCCTAGTGATAGACACCCATTTCTGAACTGGAGATTATTTTATGTTTTAATTGGTCATTATTTTGTATTGTTTATGAATTTGTCAGTCTTGAAATTTCTGTTCATTTTTTGCAAAATCTTTAGAAATTGCTCTGGACCTGCCTGAACTTAATAACATACGTCACCGGGGGTTATAACAATCACATATGAGCTATCTACAACAAGAGCGTCATCACAAGAAAAATATAAATTGCAGTAACGGAAAATTGTAATCTGTGCATTGCATATAGAACAGTTAAGTACTTTCAAATTTTGTGAATAGTCATCGAAAGCTCATCAATACTACTGATGTGCTGAATACTTTGGGACTGATTTGCCCTAGTCCTTGCAGAAACAATAAAAAAATAAAATAAAAAATTTGTCTTTTTGTAGCCACATCTGAGCATAGTTTTCATATTGTATAAACATTAATCTGCAGCTCCATCCGAACTGTTGCCAGGGTGCCAGACAGCTCTGTCAGTCATCTTGTCTTGTCAGTCACACCTTGTGGTTTTGATAGATTAGTCCAATCACAGGCAAGGTTAAACGACTCTCCTGTTCTATGTCCAATCAAACAGCAGGGAACAACAAACAGCAGCAGCTCAAGGTAACCATCGGGCTACAGGAGAGGATTTTTGTTCATCCTAAAAAAATCAAGTTCATTGAGGGTTCTCAATTTGGCTCTCCAGTCAGGTAACATACCAAGCTGGGCTTAGTGAAATGCCTTTAACTTAAGGGTAATTTCCTACTTTACTTTCAGTCTGTATTTCAGGAGTCACTTATAGATCCTTTTGAAGTGTCTCCCTGTCATGCAGCATTTAGCTTCTGATAGAATACTTCCTCTGTCAGCACTCATTAGATAATCATATACCACAGTCCATGGAGTTAAAGAACATTTTTACTTTCATTTTTTTTCCTCTTTCCTTCTGCAACTTTCTAAGCAGAAAATGTATAGAGAATATAGATGGTTTTTTTTCTGCTTCCCTTATTCACAGAAACCTTTATCTTTACATTCTAATAGTTTGCTGTTTGCAGTTATTTGAAATACTGACATGCATCCTCTCAGTGCAAATCAGCTTTACTCAATAAAGTGTCTCAATAAAATTACTGTGTGACAATGTGATTTAATAAGAAACATATATTTCTTCAGCTTCACACGCTTTGCTTTGCCCTCGTATGCTTTGCCGCCTGTGGTTTAGAAGTTAACAGTGTTTTAAGAGAGTGAAGGGTGAAGTTTTATTCCCCTGTACTTTCATTCTGAGCATGTTTCGTACCATTGGCTTTTTTCCTCTGTGGGCCTCTGGAGGGCTGTCCATTGGCTTTTTGAAGTTGCATCAAAGAGGAAATGGGGGAGAAAAAGCATTATTGATTTTGCGTTTTGTCTGACTGAAACACTGAGGACAGAAAAACACATAAGGAGTTAGGTGTTGGCAGTGGGGCAGCTCTGTCTCTTGTGTGTGAGCCAGAGGGAGATGGGGGAGATATTGAAAGAGGTAGAAGGTGAGGAGGAACACCAGACAACACTAATGCATCTCTCCCTAGAGTCGTATGCTCAGTCCTTTCACTCCCATCATTTCTTCTCTCCTTTCTGTTCCTAATGGTGGAGTAAATAAAGCCCATTACTGTATGGCCTGAGACAAACCTCTGTCTCTCCCCACCATGTCGGATAGCTTTTCCATCAGGCCTGTGACTCCCGAGGTCTGACAGCGCTCTACAGTTGACCTGCTTTTCCATGAAACACCAAGCTGCTCTCTTCTCAGTTGTAATCAGATCTCCCTGCTAGGCAAGCATGCTGGCAGCAGGCAAGAAGAGGAGTATTGTTTGTGTGGTTTATCACCTTCTTCACCCTCCTCCTACATGCGTCAGCCTAGCAGAGGTGACACAGGAGAGGAGTACTTTTCTGGTGTTAATGTTACCCAAGGTGACTAAAAAGGAGCTTTTAGTGATAGGATCTGACAGTAGCTTGTCACTAATATTGCATACTCAGCACTTGTGCTAAAGAGATGCACGGGGTGTTTTAGCCAACTTATATGAACTCTGTTGAAACAGATCTCCTATGTTGCACTTACAGAAAATCATGGAATTTGTAGTTAGGAAAATGGCAGTAAAATGTGAAGACATTGCCAGTAAAAGCATGCTGTAGAATAAGAGAATGAGGGAAGGGTCAGAGGTCACAGCATACTAAGACATACTCCCCTCTGCTCCATGGAGAGCTGCTGCAGCATCTAGGGACCCTGGTGGGGAAGAAAGGATGAAAAATGAGAGGCGCACAGAATTTTGATGAGATGAGGGAACAGGCAACTTTATAACAAAGGTCGTCACAACATGTGCTCTACCACTTGATTACAAAAGGGAGAGAAGTGTGTGAGGCGTTTGATTGCATGTCCCAGCAGAGGCCATTAGAGGTTTTACTTGTAGGATGGCTTCATTTACGCTCATCTGATCCATTGTCTGCACTGATGAGCAGACACTGAATGTGAATCCTCCTGAGCACTAGGGGGTGCTCTTCAAGAGAAGCAAATGAGAATATCTGTACTCCAGGGTTTGGAAGTTTTAACTATCTCCTAACTTCACTATCATTGCCGGCACTGGTTACATGTTGCCACCAGGCAGAACGTGGCATGTTTAGATCTCAAATCAAAATGAGAATGTACTCTCAAGGTTTTCAGCGTGAGGTGCTCTCACACCAACTAAGATGCATAAAAGGAACTGATAATTATAAATAACAAAGAAAAACAGCCTTGCCAGAACAGTCTGCTTAAGATTGATTTTTATGCACATGCATTCATTTGGAATAAAAGAAATGCTGCTTCAGTGCTAATTGCAAAGATGAAAGGGGAAGAATGTGCAAGGCAATGAACTTTGATTAAAGGCACGGCACATAGCCTATTCAGGGACATGATGTTTTAATGAAATCCAGGCTCATTTATGGACTCCAAAAGTATGTTTTGAAATTGAAACTGAGTTTACACAGTTGATAAACTGGATGAAAAAGATGTACTCCATTTGCATGTGTTAGTCTCATCATTCTAATTCAGCAAGTCAGGCATCAGAGCCAAATACACAATGACTGTCTTAGACAATGAGTGTGTGCATGCTTCCCAGCTGGAGCAAAGGGGTTAACTGGCTGTGGAGAGATCCTTGACCTATCTGAGATGAGCTCCCCGCCCCCTCAAGCAATGTGGAATATCTGATTGCTGATTATGAGTTTATTCCCCATCGTGCTGAGCCTTTTGCATGTCAGGATCCATCCCTCCCCAGCAGAACTGATTAAGGAGCTGGAGATGATGCTACAGCTCTTAGCAATTGCTGAAAGACTCTCAGAGAGCCTGGTAATCTGGAGTGCAGCTGGCAATCACCCACCACTGACTCTTTTGCAGGCTTTTGGGTTGTTTTGTTGTTTTCAAGTGGGTTTTTTGGCATATTGTTGTCTTTGTTCCCCAGGGCTTCTTGTTTCTGGATGAGAGCTTTCCTAGTGCTGAGCACAGGTCCTTGTCAACCTGGCTGCTCAGCTCAGCCTAGTCCAGCCTTAACAACAGCAGCGTCAGCAAAGACCCTCGCTCAAAGTCTCAGGATTTGCTTATGATCGCCCTCTTATAGGAGCCTAATTTGAGCAAAAGAAGCATCTTCATCCCTAATGTAATAAAGCTCTCACTTTGCTCATTTTCAGAGCTCCTAGAATCCAATACATGGGACAGAGGCATCAGATAAATTGAAATAAATAGCTCCTCAAAACTGTATCCTTATGTAAAGTTTTAGGGGTTTATATGCCATTCAGTGAGTTTCTGCCACAGGAAAACAAATGGAGTTTTCTAGCAAAAAGACTGCATGACTGCTTTATTTGCTCACAGGAATCTGTCACTTAGTTACAAATCAGCAGCTGTCATCTCTTAAGTTTTGCTTTTGTCAATAGTTGGAGGGTAGAGGAAGACAGCCCTGTTCCTACTGTGCTAATGGCTGTTTTAATGCCTCTAAAGTGCGACCTGGAGCAGCAGAGGACAAATCTGCCCAAATAGAGCATTCCTAATTACTCTAAAAGCTCCACAGCCCACCATTATTGACGTCTCACTGTCAAACACATCACCTACAATGTTACTGCCTAATGCTGAAATGCTTATTAAATATCATGTAACCAAGCAATCAATATATTTGATGCCAGCAATCAATATATTGAATACTGTTTAGTTAAGAAAAAAACACGAAATGCAATATTATTTAGTTACACACACACTCAAAGAAAGATACATATAAACCATTTCTTTGTATTTCAAGGTGTATTTAGAGTAAAGCAAATGGAGTTCCACATATGACTCCATCAGTCCTATAATCAAATGACTGTTGTCTGAGTTCTGCTTTCTTGTGTGAATGAAATGTCTTAAGATGTTACACTGCGGTGGTGAAAGACCTCAAATATGTTTCATGTGACAGTCTAAAGTAGGTGGGAAAGCTCCTGTGAAACTATGTGTGTGTTTCTTGGAGAAAATCATTTTAAATGTATGTGTTTTGCACAATTGCATGCTGCATTGCATGCTATTTAAGTTTCATTATTTTTGTGGGGACTAAATTTCTCGGTGGTTGTCAAATATAAACTCCAGCGACCTTGTGTTTTGAGATTCCCATAGTAACATTTGTATGTGACATAAAGCACAGGCAATTCACCATCTTAATATTTTTTTTCTCATCAGCTATATTTTTGAATCATGTATGCCATAAACTACAGGTAAGAGGGCTGATGAAAACATAGGTGAAGCAGATTTTCAGATTGATGATGATCAGAGATAAACCTGTGGAGGACTTATAATATAATAAATAATAAAATAATAAATAATACAATTTAATAATTTAAATAGGTTAATAATGGCATATTAAATAATGACAAAATAAATGAACAAATCTAAATAAATGAATATGGCATTCAGTGCACAAAAAATAAAAATAATAAATTTATCAATTTATCAATTATTAACATTATTTCCTATGAAATTTTACATTTTAGTTATTAATTTTATATATATATATATATATATACGTAAAAATAATTTTTATTTATTTATTTTTTTTTTACCTGTAATAATTTTGTCTGCTACAATGATGCGTGTGCCATTAGCTAGCCAATGTAGCTACATAGCTTAGCTACATTGGCAGCACACAGATGTCAATGTAACAGCCCTTGCTACAATTTCTTAAATCTTACAGCTGGCCCACCCCGAGGTAACACACTAACTTTGTGCCTTACTCTGTTGTCTGATGGTGAATTGTTATTTCACCAGCCCTCAAAACCCACCAATAGACAAACCACCAAAGTGTCCAACTGTCTTATCATTATTGTAGTTGTATGTGGACAGGTTACTGGCATTGAGCCACTGCCTCCAATTTATTGAAAACAAAAGGGTCAACCTCTGTGTTCATGTATGGTGATTTGAAACACACTGTCCATCAGAGTGTCTAACCAAACAGTGCGAACTGTCTGTATTATTTTAGGTAAAAATAGCAAAGCATCTCAGTTGTCTAGTGGCCTCCTGGCTATAGGCAGCCATTTCTGTTGTGGGTGAGCCTGCCATATTTGTTGAAGAAAGACATGATAAGCAAAATGTTGACCCTATGGCACAGTTTGAACGACAGCTCCTTTCTTTTGCATAATGAAGCAGAAATGCATAAAGAAATGTACAAAAAATCAGAAATGAAGCAGTTTTAGGGAAAAGTGCAAAAGGAAAATAATGTAAAAATACGTGTACAGATAAATTCATACATTTAAAAATTAATAATTTCTTCATATGAAAAATTGTAATTGTAAATAGAGGAATGAATACAAAGGTAAATTTGTATTGATTTGCTGATCAAATTAATGCAAATATGCATTTATTTATTTATTGGTAAATGCATATTCATTAATTCTTTTAGTCTTTTATTTGTTTATTTTAAAGTATGCCAATTTCCTCCATAATAAACTACTGTATGTTTCACATACCTTGTCTAGTAGAGTTAGTGAGGAAGTTGTTTTTTGATCTTTTGACACATGATTACATTGGGCCTGTCTGGTCTTTGATCTTGGGATGGATTTTTTTTTTTTTAATCTCTTGATGTGGGATTATTATAATTTATACATAAGGGATTTTTTTTTTTGGCCTCAGCAAACTCGAGTAAACATAGTATACATAGTAGATTAACATTGTATTCATTTACAAATTCTCATTAGCGAGCCCTAAGGTAATTAATCAGAGGCCATGGTATATAAGTAGATAGACACCGTTCAAATAATTTATTCCTTTCTACTCTAACCAAGTGTGAGAAAAAGTGTCTGATCAATTTCTCCCTTAGATGTAGCTCTTTGAAGACATGCAGTGTCTTATGAGAGTACTACCCCAGTATTTATTCTTTAGGAACTGAGGGTTGAAGACTTAGCAAATTCTGTACAAACATTACAGGGCACTGGCTGCCTGAATCATTCTAATAGCCCACAATTCCCCTTAAATAAAGGAAATATATAACCCCAATTACACCAGTGCAGATGTAAAATGTTAGCTATATTGTAGGACTACTGCTTCGGTTAGATTTAGAGTTTGCCGTTTACTAATGTTCGAAGGAAATGGCCTGAGTAATTTGAGTGCATTTTTTGTGTGCAGATTATTCATGATTTTATGTTTCCAGGCACCTGAGGCACAACTTCATGAAAACATGAAAAAAGTGTCTCTTTCTTTTCTGCATAAGTATTTAAGTAGTATAAGCAGAGGACTATAGGTAGGCCAGTTTTAGTTCCAGTTAAAGTAAGGTTGAGGTATGTAAAGGAAAACTGCACTATAACAGCATAGGAAGTGCAATGTTTAAAAAAGAACACCCAAAAGGAGCTCCAGTGAAATGAAACTTAACTGCTTTAAGAAAGTGTGCAGTAAAAATGTAAGCAATATCTGCTTGAATGCTGGCTGACATAATCACAGCAGTATAAGCTAATTTAAGCAAGAGCAAATATCAAGTTAATTAATTAATGTTCTGAAATGTGAATTGCACTTTTAAAGAATCTAATATTTCAATAGAATTTCCGTAAAAGATATTGTTACATCTGTTTATATAACAATTATTTTGTCATTTCATGATGAGGGGATATGCTATCATTACACTTTTAAAATGGATGTTTCTCTGAACTATGAATTAGAAATTAGGAATACACGAGCTAGTCTGCTGACACGGCCAGTTTTCTGAGCTTCCGGTGTAGGCAGCAGATACCTATGCCGAGCCTTCCTGCTGTATCCAGCATTCCCTTTTTTTACAATGTACGTAGATACATAAAAAAACAAAAAACAAAACATATAAATAGTAAAATTGTCATCTAGTTATAGCTCCAGGTCAATAGAACTCGCACTGCAAGTGAAAACCAGTAGAAATCTTGTCCCATTTGTACAGTTTCTACATATTCACGTGCAGGTATCTGTTTGTAGAGATGACTCATAAATTAGATGCATACATGTCTGCATGTCTCTTTTGATACAAAATTTCAGATGATTACAGCATTGTAAACTTTCTATTTTTGTACATGTATGAACATACACCACCTTCCATTACTTTTTTTCCCCTTTTTTTCACATTTGTTCTAGTATATGAAAAGTAAAAGCATTTGCTACTACAGCAGCTCAATTTCTCTCTCAGGCAGTTCAGAGATTGCTTGCTTTGTAAATTGAATGTTATCCATAGGCAACAGATATTATATGGCTATTACTGATGTATGTTCATAAGATAGATTTGATGTCACAGTGTATCCCTTAAGCAACAACAAAAGCTTCCAGTGATGAAGGGTTTATTTTTAAAACTACAGGAAAGGCTTTCCGCAGATTAATTCCAGTGTGTGGTTCACATTGTGGGAGAAACAAATTGAGCTTTACGGAATTAGTGTGTTTGCTGCATAAACCTCAAATCTATTCCTGAAACATACAATTGTGTTTGATGTGATTGGATGCTTCTGTGTTGCCTTTGCATGAAAAAAGCAGCAAACCTTCCCAAATGGATTACTGTGTAGCTGGAAGTACAGTAATGATGGCTTGGTGTTTTCTTCATTGACCCAGGTGTGTTGTCTAAATACAATATGGATGTGAGGGGCTGCCTGTGTACTCCAGTGCTGGGAGACTATTTGCTGAAGGTCATTTGGGATCATAGCTTGCCATTAATAATTCCTGAAAGCATCCAACATCTCCATCTGTTCTGGTGCATTCATCGCTCCACTTCAAAGACAAAAGCAGCATCTGCAGGTTAGCATTAAACCTGCCTCCGGGCTAAGATGTTGGAGGTGGGATTCTTTGTAGAGAAAACATATCTCTGGTCATCAGGTCATGCTGCTCATATAATAGCCAATTAATGTACTGTATGTTTGCTCCCACAGCTTGAACTTATGAACACATAAGTACACAAAGACTCACAGATGCGCATGCAGTACACATTACCTTGTATTGAGACTGTGGTGTGTGTTTTTCAGCTTTCATGACTGAATCAGTGGACATAATTCCATGCTTCCCTTCGAAGGCTACTGGCCTCTCTACAGGGATGCAATTACCACCCTCCATCAAGTCATTCCGCCTGACAAGGTGTTGCCGGAGAAATTATCAAATCAGATTTCAAATGAGGCATTTAATTACATGCATTGTGTGTGTTTATCTGTGTGGCTCACCAAATAGCAGGTATTCACCTGTGCGCTGGGCGTTCAGTGCTGTCTAAAATCTAAACAGGTCTCAGTGACAGGCCCACTTCAGAAACGTGGGAGTCCTGCGGGGAGTAAATGGATGTTTGGCAGTGGCATGTGCTGCCCGGGCCTGGTGGGCACAGTGGGCGAGGAGGCAAGTGCCTGGCTGAGTGAAAGATGGCAGTGTGTAAGGAGTGTGTGCACACAGCTGAGGCTGTGACAGAAAACAGTGAGAGTTCTGCTCCTGCTGCTCCGTCTCTCCCTGCCAATGATAGATCTCCACTTTAATTTTGTTAATAGCACGAGTCTAGCTCTCAGTGGACTTAGAAATAGCTATTCTCCCCATTTTTCACTCAGGTTATAGTAATCACAAAGGTGTTTTTAAAAAAAAAAAAAAAAAAAAGAGATTTGGAAA
>VUQI01031012.1:32278-56209 GCA_015106735.1 Paratilapia polleni
GGATTGGAAATCTTAGCATTTATGATAATATTTTTATTATTTACTGTAAATGTACAGTTACAGTGCATGTATAGCTTGCAGTTATTAGTCCTTCATCCCTCACATGTAGTTTGCTGATAAAGCACCTGTGCCAATGAGTAACTCCACCATCTTTCGGCCCTAGGCTCTTGTACTGTACTGTAGGGCTGACCAGTAAGTCCACTCAAATCAACATCAGCTCCAAACTGCTTAGCCTGGCTAATTTGAATTTCACATCTCTGCTGAATCATAACCCTGTCAGGACCTTTCTTCTTTATCATGCCTGTGCCTCCGGTGGATTTTCATTACAAGCAATAGAAATTAATTATTCAGATTAGAAACTGAGCCACAATTACTATGATTTTTTTTTTCAAAGACTTACATTTCGCTTAATGTTGATATCTGATTGAAATCATACTGCAGAGGCTAGATTGTCTTTGAAAGCAATTATTTTGCTGTATTTATTCATGGGATTTCAGCAGGAGTTAATGACTGTGGAAGAGAGCAGGAAATGATTTTTTCCTGATGACACACTCAGAGTTGTCAGGTGAGAGCAAGTGCAGCATTGTGCCGGCCGCTACACTGGACAGGAGCTCAGATCAACATGATAAAGAGGGACTGATTGAGCTCTGTACAACCACAGGAAGCTGAGCGTTAAGGTTCAAGGTTATCTGGACAAATCAGACTCCTGTTTCCATTCATCCCCTCCTCAACCACCAGCCAGCCCTTCCCGGGCAAACCAGCAAATTAGCAATTCTGATGTCTGCAAGCAGGTCTAGCAAGGGAATGCCTGTGAATCCTAATGCCATGATTAAACTTTCATATCCGTCCGGGGGAAGTGCTGCATATACAAAATAAGCAATCTCTTTTTATTTTTCAGCACTTTAAGTAAGGCTGTCGAGATGGGCAAACATAAACCCTTCAGTGGGGTTAAATAGACTGGGCCAAGAGGGATGATCCTTCACTCAAGTCACTCAAGTTTTTTGTATTTCCTTAGTGATTATAACTGGTATGATATACTAAAAGAAACTGCATTTAAAATGGCATTGTATTCCTTGGCCTTTCGACCATAATTCTGCTGCATCTGTGCATCTGCAACAGCCCCAACGCCCAGTCCTCAACATTGCAAATTTACTTGGTGTGAATTAACATATTAAATGGTAATGTTTAGGGAAATTGAATATGCAGGCAGTCTTGCACTCCCTTGGTTGGCCATACTGATTGTACAGGAGAGAACGTGAGGGACAAGGAGCCTCGGTCCAAACAGCGAGCCAGTTCTGGATGTGGCCATTATGTAAGATGGTCTTATCAGGCTCTACCTCCTGCTGAGCCACAGCCTAGCTTCCCTCTGCTCCCTCTTCCTGGTGCTCCCAAAACATGGGGCTTCATTAGCAGGGCTAAATATCCCCGTTCTTTGCAATCTCTATCATTTTTTGCCTTGAGGCAATCCGATAATTACCTGTTCTCATTCCCCCTCCTTCTGGCCAGCAGGGAAGTGTTCTGACTTGCATTAGTTTGCATGAAATATTATCAGAATATTGCACATTTCTCCATTCTGCAGCCTCTGACACAGGAAATATGGAGTTGCAGGAGCTATGATTGACAGGTGTCTGTCTTTCATGTTCCTCTGAGAATAGCTGCTTTGTTCTGGAGTTGCAGCAAGAATTTTGATGGAAGGAGGAATGGCGTAATGTGTATGATGGCTTTGTTGCTTTGTTTAACCTCTCGTCTCCCATAATTTCCTGTGTTACATTGCTCTTTGTTACCTACAGTGTAGGTGTAAAAGGAACTCACAGATTTTCTGAATTTAAAAACATCAATGCGTTACCCCAGTGCTGGAGTAGCATCTCTCGCTTTGTGAATTTGCAGAATTTGGGGAAAGAGACAGATGAGTGCAGAGCATATAATGCCTGGAAGGAAATGGCATCTTGAGTGGTTATGGTCAAAACAAAAGGCTAAGAACTCCATCCAACTGCACGTATTCTGTCTTACATTATAAATCATAATGTACAATGGCTGGTTCAGGAGATCTATAAAGGCAAGTCAGCCAGGGTCTCAGCTCTGCAGTTAGTAGAAATCATGTATGAAAGCTCTAATGAAGAGAAATTGTGTATGATCCTGCTATGATGCAGTGCATCCTTGTTTGTCTGCAATAAATGACTGCTACAGAATCAAAATATTGCTCTCTTTGCAAGGTAATGTCATGCTTGGTATATACTGGCATGTCTGCTTTGTGGCAGCAAAGCCACAAACATGACAAGACTGATTGTAGCCAATTTAAAAAATGTCTTTAAATGTCATTCACAAATGCATATTGAAATTTAAAATGTGTTAAACAGAGGACGCATCTGATACTGAGTTGTTGTTGATGCATGAGCTTAAACCCGTTCAGTGTCTCCCCTCACCTTGCTGTGGGAAGCAGTGATGATTTTGGACTTTGTGACGGTCACTTTAATCTCTAATGAAGGCTCGTCCCTGGCTCTGCTCAGCCCTCTGATAGCAGAGCAGTCATAAACAGGCCTGTCAGGGGGATTGCAGCGCTAGCAGTGTAAATGGCAAAGAAAACCCCAGGGACCAAGCCATGCTTGCATTACGGTCTTATTCAGATATACTGTAGCTTGGAAAAGACAGACTTTCACATGACAAAATTCCCCTGCTCTGCCTTTGCTTACTGTGTGACTAAATCACAGGATACCTTTGGACCCACTTTCCCTTTCCCTTTCAAAACTAAACATTACCCACATTAGTCTGAGTATATGAGTTACATTCCTATGCTTTCAGGTAGTCAACATATCTTTCATAATACTCTGAATGAAAACTAAAATACCATCAGGCTTATTCCAGCTGCAAATAAACACTCAGCTTTTAAGATTGACAAATTGACCATAAAATTTGTGTTTCTAAATTCAGTCGTGCTGTGTTATAGCATATGCTTCTTTTAGTTTTACAACATTACCATACAAATGAAGACAATTTCATGTTTATCATCTAGTGCAAGATGTAAATGTGTGCTCAAACGATTCTGTGAAACTGATTACTGGTTGCTCTGTGTTCTGACACATCCTGTGCTCATGCAGCATGTGCGACAGCTGGTTAGTAATTAGAATAATCTTCTCCCTGGTAGTGATTTAGCTTTCATGACTGCAGCTTACCTCAAATTGAAAATAAATTTATAGATAAATGCGTTTGCTGTTCCAACAAATTATACCGCTGTAACTCAAAGGAGCCAAGTTGTTTATTTTGGTAGTAAAAGAGCAATCAGAGAAAACAAACAAAGCGCTTTATGAGAGCTGTCAGATTAATAATGATGCTACCCAGCGGTGATGATACAAACGATTATTTTTCACCACACTCTACCCCACATCATCATGGTAATTATAGATACTATATCATTATTATATCAAGTATTCATTACAGATTATCAAGATAATTGAGGCTTGCTCCAGGATTGCCAAGTTCACTATTGCTGCCATTAAACTGGGAATTACTGTTCATGAGAGAAACACACACATTTCATTATCCACAGCAAACTAGTACTGAGTCAGTGTGCTGTGTTCATGTTCAGTACCTGTTTTTCTTACGTGAGCCGAAATATGTGTGTGTTCATACACAGTGGCTACGCACACATAAACAGTTGACAGTGTTAAGATGAGGCTATACATGTGATACATTGTTTTTCTCCCAGCTTCTGTTCTGGTGTATCTGGGCAAATCCCATGGTGATGAGGCGTAGAATCTGTCATGGAGAAGGCATAAGCCTTTCATATGCATAGTGGAGATAAGAGGCAGCCATTTTATCAGGCGAGCTGTCGCTCCAACATGCTCGCGTGTTATGTGTCCCCGGGAGCGCCTCCAGAAACATGTCCCTTTAATGACACGGCCCGCGCTCGCCAAGAGGACGCCCAGTTTGTTCCGAGCACTAACCTGACAATTATGCCAATTACACAAGGCAGCAGTGTTGACAAACACACCAGGAGAATTGCTGCAGTTGATTGGTAGCTGTGTTCCGAAGTCCCCTGCTGTGACTTCTTCTGTAATTTAACTAGCATGGAGGAGAATTGCAATGGGTTTTCTAGAAAATTCCCCAAGCCTCGTGTTCTTTTGTAATGTGGTGATGTTTGTGCCAAATGAATAGGCAGAGAAATAAATCTAGTGTATCAAGAAGGCAAAGAGGGAGAAATCTTTTTTCCTGCTCGTCACCCGTGTATGCGGTTTGTTTCGATTCATAAAGAGTGTTAAGTTTCCTGTTGGGCCAGAACGACGTGGAGAAAGTTGTTGTGGTGGTGGATCACATTACCTCTAAGGATTAGATCCCAAATACTGACCCAGCACCATTAGCGGCTGCTTATGTAACTAAGAGCACTACTGTTGGCACCTGAGTATGAAACTTAGCTTTCTATGTAGTAAGACAGGAAACACGGCCAGTGTGGAAGTATACACAGTACACTTGCTGCTCACTTGCTACAGCATGATGTGTGAGCACTTGGTTAGAATACATAAAAGCTTTTTCAGCAGGTTTTTGAGCAAGAACAGCATTGTACCGCATCAGCCTATTTGCAAAAAATCTGTTTTGATAAGCATGAATATTTTGCAGGAAAAAAAGATGACCTCCCTTTTATTTTGGTGCACATTTACTTATTGATCTCTTCCAAGCACAGCACTTTCTTTACATTCCTGTCTACAATAACAAGGTCCTTTATGATTGCATGAATTGAATCTTAAATAAAAAGTAGATTACCAGTGTGCTTTTCAGACCAGATATTCCAGGGTACCACAACATTTGCTGCCAAATATTTTCTTGTGGCAAGCTACATTGTCTACATGGTAGCAGTTTTTATTTGTGATGGGCTAGGAAACCTTGCAGGGAGATTTCAAGGCAAGAACAAATTCAGCTTATTGCTCCACAAAGGGACTGTTTTGTAACAGTTTACTTGAGCTTTAGTCTAGTCACATAAGCACACGGCTGATGGCAGCTTGGCCTGTGCCATGATTGTGGCTCATATCTTGAGCCACCTTTAAGCTGAAGTCGGAGCTGGTCAGTGTGAAGTGTCACTGTACACTTTTTGTAAGAGCCCAATGATAGACAGAAAAGTAGGCATGCAGTTGCCTGTACTTGTATGGTCAAATAGAAGTGAACAGAGCTCAGTTCCCACATGTCCCCTTCACTTTTCTTACATAATGTGCTGTTAAGCTGGAGTTAGCGAACATTAGAGGTCAGCTGGTTATTGGGACAGTGGAATTATTTACTGTAGAAAAATGAAATGGCTGTGTGAGGCAAATAATTGTTTTCTTCCTACCATTTGTTGTGTTTAAACACATCACTGAAAAAGCAAGTGTAAAGCCTCCAAAAGTCTCTGACATGACTTGTTCTGTTCCGTTAATGTTTCTGTGTTACTGCACATAAGCCCATATGTCCTTGAGGACACAATGTTTTCCTGTTACATTATCATGTTAGTGCAGCGTAACCAGTGCCGCTTGTTAGAAATGTCAAAAGTCCCTTAACACTGAAAGTGCTGTGATTTACACCCATGTTTGACGAGGCCGGGAATCCATTAGTGTCCATCTAAATTACATCAGCCTAGCCGCTGACACCAGCGTGCAGTCCACGGCCAGTTCATTGATTAAGAACAGTTTCCAGTGGCCTTATGTAACTGGCCCTTTCACTCAGTACAACAGTGCTGCTGTTCTCCGGTACAAAATGAAATAAAAGCTGTGAATATTAAGCACCACCTACTTTCCTGTAATTGTAGAGGTTAAGTGAAGCATCTGATTTGTACATGATTTTACTGAGGCATGCTGCACAAAGGACACCATCATGCAGGAAAGTGATAATGCTTCCTATTGTGCAGTCAGTAACCACAAAACAACCCTCACTCCCTGAACTTGATATTTTCAAGCCACCATATTTTTTGACAAGGCATGTGAAAACCATATTTAGATTGCTGTTGGAAGTCTCCATCTTAATTCAGTCAACTCTCTTTAAACCCCTCCTTTTGGTTTCGATAAAAGAAAAAGCAATGTCAATCAGGTGAACTAATGGGAATGTGCATTTTGTAATTCCCTCAAAGGGAATGGTAGATTGAAAAGAGTTTGCAACCTTTTAACACACTTGCACACACTAGCACTGACAGTCAAGCTCCATTATCTGACAGCTGGAGAGGTTAAAAATAACTGTGCTTGCAGCAAATTAGACGTATCATTTGGCTTCTAAGTGAGAGATGAATCTTTGTGTGGATGCTCCTGCCATGCCGTGACACAGGGGCAATATATCAGGCTGTGTTTGCCTGTCTTTCTCATAAACTCCAAATGGAATTGTAAACAGATGAAGCAATTTTACACCAAATGTATTCTCTCTGAGTCGCTCCTATGCTACTGTGAGAAGCCCAGCTACCACAGATATATACAATACTGCCCCATGTGCTCTCAAGCCAAAGTATATAAATCATAATTTGGCCGCCTGCAGGATTATTGCTATCGCTCAAAGCCAATCTTTGAAGTGTTTTATATGTTACTTTTTTATCTGATGATAAATCTGATGTTATTGCATATATGTGGGGAGGACTTCGAAAGATCTCACTGGCTATTATTTTTCTGCTCACACATAAAGGCGTATTTATACATGATTTACAGCAGGTTTAGGCATGTGTATACTTAAAAAAAACACTGATGAACTATATGAATCTCAGTTCTGCTTGTCACAGTCGAGTTTTCAGTATCATTCAAAAGCACTATGCCCAATTATTCATGCATGTCAGAACGTGGAGTGTTAGTTCCCATTTAAGATGGTAAAAGAAGTGTAGCTGAGGTATCCATGTTACACTGAGGTAAGTAAAGAGATTTCCATGGAAGGCTTTGGTGACACCCGAGGTATTCGTTTCCTCTAAATACCCAACAACATCATTGTTAATTCATTGCTATTTAATAACTTGCTAGAGTAGGTGCAGGAAGGATGATCTTTGTCTCACAAGACGATCTCTTGTATTTCCTTGCTTAAGACACATGCTTTAAATTTGTCACTGACTGCATATGACTGCTAAGTTTGAGTTTTGCATATTTGCTGAGCACAGCGTGGTCCTGACTGAGTCTACTTGACATGATTTATTTCATCCTGCTTAACTGGCAGGTATTGATGAGATAGAAGGATAAATACAGTAGACTGATGGAATTAAAGCCCACCCTATTGTTCCCATGCTGTGCATCACTGACACATGAGACTCATGTCTCTCATTAAAGAAAGTAAATGCTTCAGGCATTCTCCCTGCAAAAGCATCAAGTTTGTATGTGTGTCTGCGTGCACACTCGTGTATGCTTGTGTGTGTGTGTGTGTGTGTGTGTGTGTGTGTGTGAAGCTATCTCAGTTATTTTCACTCTCTATAATCTCCCCCTTCTTGCACAATGGATTTAGCTTAGCCTTGAAGAGGGTGAGAGCACAAATTGCAGCTGACTCTAAACAGCATTCACTCTGTTGACTGGACATGTGATTACATTAAACAACAGGCAAGACTATTGATTATTTCATTAACTTTAAAGTATTGCCTGTGAAAAGGACAGCATCACAACACAGCCATTCTTCATGTAGCCTTGCTCTGATACTGAAGCATCTTTGTGTTACACCACTGGGCAATCCCCCTTGTTTCCTATATGATGCTCCTAAGCCACTGAAGAAATCTAAACTTAACTATGCAAAAGAGAGAAGGAGAGCAAGAGAGAGAGATGGAGAGGGGGGAGACAGAGAGAGAGAGAGCTTTCTCCACTTTACGTGTACAGCAGGCACTTGGCTGTGCATCTAAATTTTGGGAAGCTGGTGTTAACTCTATATTTGGATTCCACTGGAGTGGATTAAGGATTCTTTACTGCAAACCCACGGGATTCTCAGAGACATAAAAGAGGAGACTGTATGCATCCATGCTATACAAATAATTGCAGGTTTCAAATAGTGTAATTTCAAGCACCAGCTATATGGAAGAGTGTGGGCTTTGATGTACAAATCCACAATTCATGGGGGATTAGCACCCCAAAGGTTAGCGGTTGCTAATTACAGGAGATTGGTTATACATATCTAACAAGGCAAGAAGACAGCCTTAATAAATGTGAGGATTCATCAGGAACAAGGATAAGCGGCTGTGATAAGCGGACATGTATTTGAATCACCATGGACTGATACCCTGTAATGCCCTTCTTCATATAGTGAAAGAAAAGAAGCACTCGTCTCTTCTGTTGTCTTTACAAACAGTATACCTTGTGCGATATGAGATTTTCAAGATGTATTTGTGAATGCATATTTGTGCAATCATATAAATTAACCTCCCAGATATTCTTCCTGTGTCTCTTACTGCAGCACTTTCTTTTTTTACTGTGTTTTGCTTGCAGCATTCAGTGCTGCATTACCATAATCCTTGGTTCCCTTCCACAAACCACCACTGGCTAAATGAATCTATTATTTTTGCCTGGAGCCAAAAAGATGCAACAAAATGCAATGCATTGAAGGAAATGAAACTTGTGATAAGACACACATTTTCTCTATAATAGCCTGCCTACAATAAATTTTGTGCCCTGAGTTGGAAGTGTCAGTGCACTTGACCTTTAAAATATGAACTTTGTAAGCTGAAAAGGTGGAAACCAAGCTAAGGGAAAAAAAAAAAAAAAGAAATGGAAAAATCATAATTCTGCACACAGCATTTATCCTGGCTCTGGCTTACTGGCCATGTGTGGTGCTGATTCCCCTGACTGACAACAGCAGACCTGAGCAGTGTGGCCTTCTGTTTTCATGTGGCCCTAAATTAAACATGTCCGAGCTAAGGCAGGCACTTGCTCTGCCGCAGGAAATGCTTTTTCATCTGCTAATGAATGTGCCTGAGGGTATCCCACAGGGGGCTCCACTTCACCCCTCATTAGGCGGGGTGCTGCCTCTGCCTTCATGTTTAGGAGCAACCTCCTGGAGAGGGGCCTCCCACTTCATCTGAACGTCCCACGCTCTCTTGCCCCTGGACTAGTGGACTGCACTGCTCCTCCCTACTTTTCTTTTTCACTATCTATCTCTCCCTGTCTCCACTACTTCCTCCTCATCATAAAGCAGCTCATCTTAGCGTCACAGACCTGGGATGACAGGAATGAGAGGATGGACCATGCTCCTAATGTCATTTTAATGGCCCTTTTTGGTCTGTTGGGGTTGTGATTTATTTCTGTACACACACTTCTAATGTCCTCCTAAATGTCTACTTGACTGCATTACAAGAGGTCATAAATGCTATTGTTTTAGAAGTCCTAATGAGGTTGACAAACTAATCAAAACTCCTCCAAAATCTCCACTTTCCTCCTGCCATGTTGCCTTCATTATGGCCTCAGACAGACGGGGTTGTTATGTCAGGCGCTGAGGGCCAGACATGCTGTGCAGTGGCCTTGATTAGCAACAAGAAGTAAGAAGTGAAGAGCTTAAGAACTGTGGAGGACCCTTTATTATGCTCTAGCTTAGAAGCTTCCTCCCAGTGCAGCGTTGCGTACCCTCTCTCACGTAGAAAATATTGACAGCTTCCTGTCGCTAATGAAGCAACAAAGCACAGACAATTCCTGGCTGTTTTGAGGCAGCAGGAAGAGAAGAGGGATGTACAGGTTGTCAGCTGACTCTGAGAGCCTTTGCATGGCAGCAGAACAGGCTGAAGAGATGACTGTTATTCCAGGGCTTTGGGGATGTGTTTATGCAATCATTAATCTTGGCACTTGTTTATTTGCCTGGGATTAGAGCACCAAAGCACCAGCAGTCAGGGAAGCTGGTTCACCAAAAGGTAGCAGAGAGCGCTCAGGCCTTCCATTGTAAGCAAAGTGTGCAAGGAGGGAAGCATGCTTTGCGCATGGCTGCTTAATCCTGCCATGTTAAACAAAACCAGGCCAGTGTTTGTAGGACTATGAAAACAGCAGTGCAGGGGGAATGTGCCTTACACGCTGTAAGCAGTCTGTGAACTCTGTGTGGCAGTAGATACTCCTTGTGCACCCCTGTCGTCTAGGAATGCCTTTCATACGGTCTGTTACAAGTGGAGGAAAGGAGGATGACAGTGAAATTGCTCAGCAGCTCCTCCACCGTCAATGCAGAGATTATTGCAGATTCTATTTTTGCATTCTGCAGAAAATTACTGAAAACCTTTTTTTTTTTTTCAAAATTTAAGCTTTTTGGAAACTAATTTAAATGACCTAGTTTTAAGCTCAATGACAGTACATTTTTGAGATCTAATGGTTTTCAAAAAGCATATTTAAGACATCACAGGGGGGCGTAAGGGAAAAGGTAATTGGTATAGTCACTAAATGTGGGGATCAATTGCACAGTAACAATAAGCAGCCCTATAAGCCCATCAAATACTGTGTAACCTAAAGCTCACTTTGCTTCATGATTACTGCTAAGGTAATACAGCAGTATTATTTAAGCACACTTAAGCAAACCCTTTAAATTCATTGCCTTGGTCTGCGTAATGTGGCCCAGGTGCAAAATGTAGCAAACGTATTGATTTTTAAAATGCCTTGCAAATATATTTTACGTGGTTGCAATGTCAGTGTAATCATTTTCTACACGTAGTAGCCCTGGGGATTCATAATGAATGATGGAAGTGGATGGAAGTCACTTATTAAGACACTAACGCTCAAGTGTATTGTATATGGATTAGATCACGGCTTTGTCTCACTTTCATTTTCTCTCTGCACCTGGAAAAGAGGGCCAGAAAATCTTTGAAGGCCAAATAGCAACATTGTATGTGTGTGTGTACATGCGCATAAAATAGAGCAAAACAAATGTGGTCCAGGTGAAAAGCAAAAAAAGTGAGGGAGCCCAGCGAAGCAGGCACTTTGAGAAAGCTCTTCTTCTTAGGCCCCATGACACTGGTGATCTGTAGAAAGGTTGGGTGCCTCGAGTTTCAGCTCTATCAAGCTCTGGATCTTTGAGCAGCAGGATTCAGTATCCCAGCTAATGTAACAAGGCTCATTTGTCTCAATCACACGTCCCTGGAAGTATCGGCTGGCCATTGATGTCATTCATCTTCCCTGTCCTTGCCTGCTCTTTTTCAGCTGATGAAAACCGAAGACCTTCAAGCAGAATGGCAGAGGTAGTGCTCATCAGCCCTGCTGTGAAAATTGTTCAGAAACGGAGGCGCTGTGTGGAGCACTCATTGTTTAAACTAATAGACTAGAATAACTTTCAAAGACAAACAGCCCTACACGTGTTTTGGCAACAGACTTTTTAATTTTGAGATTTACTTTGACATTTCTTTAGCATGTTGTCACAAGACGGTGAAAGCGTGTACTTTTATCTTGGTTCATTTTAAGAGCGTTCATTTCTGTCCGCTGCCGGAATCGGTGCAGAGCACCAGCAGCTGACAAATTTGGCAGTCAGAACAGATGTTATTTAAATTATTTTTTTGTATTTTATCCCACATTCACAAAAATCATGTGGGTAGTGGGGTAAAAAAAAATCTCTGTATTGTAATATCATCTGCAGTTTAATTTTGCCTCATATGGTTACGGTGCATAGCACAGTAAAATAGTAAAAATTTGACTTTATTTTTTAAAGGGTGACTTACAGTGTGGATCCTCTTGAGTTTTTATTTGTTTATTTATTTTTAAGACATATTGTATTATGACATTGCTGTGCTGTGTTCCTGCCCAGAGGTTGCTTCAGCTGATGTCAACTCCAATGGAAATACTGACTCGAGCCATATCTGGAGGCTTATGCTTAGCTTCCCCATTCGATGGAGCAAATCAAGATGATGATTACTATCTGACTCGTGCAGCCAGTCTGCGTTGTCTGGAAACATGTTTTCCTAAGCAGACCACAGAGGGACAATTACTGTCAGCTGAACTATTCAGCCTGCTCTGCATGTGTGTTCTGGCTGTGTGCCTCTGACCCACTGACCCCGAGCAGCAGCATGAGATGGGACCTCCAGCTTCCCTCCTCTTTACCCCCATTACATCCTCGCTTCACCCCCCAGTATTTAATGAACTGAAGCAACCAAATATGCATTTTAAAAATGTCTAAAAGTCACACGTGAGTGTAAGTTTTGATTTCTTTGTGTGAAACAGTGGAAGGATCCTATTCAAAACCCACAGCAGAATCCTGGTTGTCTTACAGAAATGCATACTAATACAGCAATTATAGGAGGAAGGAAGTTGTACAGTGTGGCAGCAGCAAATTCCCTGGTGCAATGGAACAAGGCTCTTTGTTGTTATGTAAAAGTTTCCGCGTGTAATTGCTGTGGATATTTTGAAAGATTCATTATTTATATATTCCTGAGTTTTTCTGGAAGAGCCTACTTGGCTGCCATCCCTGCAGGGAGATTTGGGGCTGAGAGGTGCTTAACTAAGGCACTGTACCACAGTCGAGCCTTTAACCATTGCCCCTTTAGCTGAAGTGGTCAGGCTACAGGCTCCAAAGCATCACATGATCCTCAGCTAAATCATTCAACCAGCAGCTCTTGCACCAGTCAATCAGCTGGCCCTATGTGATTTCAGCCTCAGTGATTTTGAGTTTTGATGCATCCCAATAACTTGCTGCACAGTGTGTGAGTAAAGCATACAGTGCACAATCAGCTGTGACTCATACATTGAAACTTGTTTTTACAGTCAAACATATGTCATTATAATGGAGGATGGATGACATTTGATTTTAATTAACTAAATATTTGGCAACTTTGCAACACAACTTTTTTTTCAGCTCTTGTGGCTCTCCGTGATTAACTATATATAAGTGAGTTCTGCCTACCGATTGTATTTTGCCATTAGAGCAAACAGCGTGAGTCTTTCTCCCAGGCACACATGTATGCTCATGTGCACACACTTGCACACACAGAAGGGGCGTGCCCTCCGGTCCCCAGCACCAAGGCACAACTTCACTTGTCACTATAGTTGCAGACGAGATGGGAATAGGCGGGGGAAGATGGATAGAGGGGGTAAAGAGTGATGGGGAGAGAGATTTGAGCTCAGGTGGGAAAGACAAGGGAGGGGAAAAGAGCGCCGCACACATGCTACCCTTCATGGTGCTCGTCTGCTCAGTAAACCCAGGCTTTTGTTGTTTCCCCTAGAGTGCAGGAAAGCAGACTCCCAGTCAGGAAGCTCCTCAATCTTTGTCACAACAACACATAAATTAGTGCCCAAATTACTGTTACGCCGGTGGAGAAAGAGACATGGAGAGAGATGTCTTGCACTGTGGTTTGGGAATACGTCTTCCCTTCTCCTGCTCCCCCTCATAGAGGGTGTCAGAATGCACTTCAATAAAACAGTCAAGTAAATACAGGCAGATACATGAAGAGAGAAGCACTGCTGTGTTGTACAGGCATCTGGAGTTGGGCAGTGTTAAATATTAATAGGCCTCACACACAAACAAACACAGAGATGTATGCTTGAGTTCATCCAAAAAGCAACCCAGGGCAATGGTCCAGACCTGAGCTTTGCTAAAGTCACTGCACTTCTATGAAGGAATAATAGGGAAGCGCTTAAAGAGACCCCCCATTTTTTATTTTATTTTTTTTTTAAACCAAAATATCTCTTCAGATGTAGCTGGTCTCTAGTGAAGAGGGATCACAGCTTAGGCAGCTAAATGATTGGTGGAAATTAGCAAGACTCAGCATAGAGACATCAAAATGTGTCAATTATGTCCTTCCTTGCGCTAATCCCTTTAGTCAGAATATTTTTGATGACTTCTGTATATTTATAGGTTGAATAGAAGCTGTTTAAAGTGATGATATAGAGTTTAGGTCTGTAGGTGAATTTCAAACACCATGCTGTGTGCTTCTTTCTTGTGCTACAGAGCAGTAAATGCCATTAGAACAGCACTATGGTAATATGCCAAGTGCCTCCGATGCCTAAACAAATAACACATTTATACTATTCAGCCTGTGTTCCGTGCCACGACTGTCCTTTGCCGCTGACATTCAAATAACCTTTCTTCTGCTGCATAAATGGGAATAAAAAAGTATTGTGTTGTGTGACTTCACATGACAGCAGAGCCCCGGCAGATAAAAAGAGGCAGAATTCTGATTCCATCTCTTGTTAGGCTGTCGTCTCTCTACAGCTCGATCTGACTGTTACGGGAATCTGTTCAGAGAAGACTCTGTTTATCAACCGACAGCTGATCTCCATTTCCAAATGGGAAGTTCATGTAAGGAAAATAAATAGATGCATAATGATGGAGGAACATTGCTTAGTGCGCATTTGCCAGACAGTTCAGTGCCTCTGGTGTTTGCGTGTTGACCGTGTTTAAAGGCTCTGTAAGAAAATGTGCTTTGTATAACTGTCTTGGGAGCAGATATCCCTATAAGCTTTTGTTTTGTGTTGTTGCTAAATGCTTTAGAAAAATAATATATTAACACAGTTTGTTATGTGGGAGAGAATTTGTTAATCTGCCCATAATGCTGTGCCCTGTCCAGTTCCTTACATAATCTCTGACATGAGCCCACTGGCTTGCGTCACTCTGTCATTGACAGCTGTCAGCACAACACGGCTGTCACACACAGAGAAGCCAATGTTTTGTTTTGTTTTTGTTTGTTTGTTTTTTCAGAGTGATGTGCATTGTAAATGAGCCAAAAAACAAACAACTTTTCTTCCTATGGGGAACAGCATAGAAGCATTGGTTTCAAACCTAATTTATTCTCCACATCTATTGTGAATCACCAGGCTATGGGAAAATGATTTAATGGTCCATTCGAGTAATGGGTTAAGCTCTCAGCATTATGATGGTGGCCTGGGCATGGGTCTGTAATGTAAGGGATAATCTTAATCCTTCAACGTTATGTCAGTAGTCCAAGGGTTCAGTGAGAACAGCCAGGAGATTCTCACTAGTAGTGATTTTCCATGTTGGCACAAGCCTGTAGCATTTTCAGTGGCATTTTTTTTGTTATCTGCATGTTACAGTGAATAATATGGAAAAAAAAAAAAAAAAAGGAATTACCTGGACCTGAATAAAAGGTTTGTTTATATCTGACAAGAATATAGTCTATATCTGATACAGTGAGCAGGTCCTCTCAGTGCATACTTGATTTTCTTCATCAGCAATTTACACTGCAAGAAGTTTTTTTTTCATTTTATTCTTCAGCTTCTCATTTTTATAGTCTCGTGAGTTATTCTTTGACTTAAATTTGTGTCACACGGGGGGAACTTGTTTTGTCTGGTAATAGCTGCTTACTCAGTGGTTAGGCATTGAGTAAGCAGCCTCGGTACACTGTTAGTGTGCAGTTTGTAAATTGTTATGAGTGGTCACAGTTGACTGATCGTTTCCTGCTCTTTGTTAATGTGGGTTGCAGTTTTAGTAGCGGGTTGATCTCAGAGCTGCAGAGAAGACAGTGAAGGGCACTGGGTGAGCATGCAGAGGCCTCACTGCCCCATTGTACATGTGCTCTGAGTGACACGTCATCCTCTCCAAAGGCCTGCTAGTGTTGTGAATCAGTGTCCTTGAACTGCTCAGACACAGACAGACAAAGAACAAGCTTTAACATTCTGTTTCACTGTCTCCTCTCTTTGCCATGCCTATCACCCAAGACACCCGCACCAGGCTGCAAATGCTGTATACAGTCCTGAGACGCTGTCCGACCTTGATGGTCTTGTCCGTGGTAAGACTGTGCTGTGGTGTGATTCAAACATAATCTTGGCATCTCAGCAGGTGTCTCTGAAGTGGTCTGCGTGCAGAGGCCATCTCACAGTGCTGTGAGGAGCAGCAGGCTGCTGGGATGGACTTTAGCATGGCTGCCTGTCTAACTGTGCCTGGCTTTGATGTCGTAAACAGAGCAGGCAGGGCTGGCTGACAGGGAAGCGGCAGGCAGGGAGGCAGAGAGGCAGGCAAGCAGGCAGGCAGACACGGTGAATGGGATCAGTGGCACTGCACTGGTCAAGCTCAAGCGAGCCAGCAGCTGCCTGTTTCACACCAAGAGGCAGTTAACACCGCAGCTCATGTCAATAGATATTGACTGCCAGATTGGGAGTGCTTATAAGTGTAGGCCTTTTTGTTTGATTGGGTCCCCTGAGTGAATTCAGTTCAAATCATCCTCAGTGTCTGAAGTGTGGCTTAGGGGCCTCATGACCAGTCACTCAAAGGGACAAATATTGACTGACGATTTAGGTGGCTTCATGGTGTATTTGATCTCCACTGTGTCATTGCTCATTTATTCTCCTTGACCCCTCTCTTTATGAAAGCAGCTCGGCCTAGTGTGGAAATAACTGTATGTTCGAAGTGATGTCTTTTCTCATACAAGAAACTATGGAGCCTGTCTCAGCTGGTCCAGAGACAAACCCTTTTTACTGTTGAGTGCACTGAACATCCAGGGGCTTGTGCAGCAGTGGAGGGAGAGAGTGTTAGCTGGTGAGACTGTGTGCACCCAGGGCCTTCTTACTGCAGATAGGGCTATGTGAGGCATGCTTGTGTGAATGTATGCCCTGCCTAGCCTGGCACCCCTGTGTCTATACTCCCACTGCTTTCACCTGATGTGGCACAGCCTCTGTCAGGCCTGAGTGAGTGCCCAGCCAGCTCCGCTTCTTCAGGAGAGATGAAGGCATCTCACAGCTATGCTGTGGGGGTGGGGGAAGCTAGCAGCAGCCTAAGCCTGAAGCTATCAGAGGCTGGAGCTCAGAGCCAAAAGCCTGTGGGCTGGATAGGGTGGGTGGAAGCTTGGCTTAACTTGGCAAGACAACCATGGCTACAGCCCTGCGCTGCCACCCAATGGCTGGGGCCTGTCACTACAACCTTTAGTTCACCATAACCACAGCTAGTCATTATTACAGCACGCTTCAGTTGTTGTGAGTGCATGTCAGAACAAATTATGTAAGTAATGAGGCTGAAAATGCTAAAGGAGTCGAAACACACTGCACTGCTAATGCTCATGCGGGGAGAACACAAAAACAAACAATAGAGTGCACTCATACAGAGATAGACCTAAATGAAATAACAAGTAACTGTGCACTGTAAGGAGAAGATTAATTATGAATTAACCCTCTCAGTTAGGTTGTCAAAGCCCGCCTCCTGCTTGGATTTCACTCTAATCCGGGCCGATGAGGTGCAGTGCCCTCTATTGTATGTGAGAATCACAAATCACAGGAGGTGTTGTCTGGAGGAGAATTAATTGTGCATGTTCCACCACTCCCTTTTGTTCATTTTGCTAAAATGTAGGCTAATTCCAAGTAAACATGGCTGGTCTTGTTGACTCCAGCAGTGCAAGGAGAACAGACAGATTCCTGAATGAATAGAGTGTGGCTCCCGGGTTAGTGGATTAGAGGCTCTGTGTTAAGGGCCTCTCCCGGGCATGCCTCCGGGACAAGGACATTATCCACATGACACATTATAGGCTCCTAGGCAGCTGATTAAAATGGGCAGGGATCTCTGGATTGAACCCCAACAAAAGTACTTTTGATGTGATCAAACTAGTTTAAAGAGGCTGGTTGTTAAGGTGTTGAAGGGATATTTAAAGCTCTTTGTCTTTAGAAGATACCTGAGGCGTTATAGTAGACAGTTAGGCCTGGTTAGAGGGGAGAGGCTGATGTAACACTATGACACTGTGAATGTGCCACCACATTTTAAATTATTATAATTTTTATTGCATCCCTGCAAGACAAATCATAATATTCCTCCCCTAATTGGTATAGACTTGTGTTGCAACATCTCATTGTGCTGTGATCGGTTGGCTCCAGGTTGGTTGGTTAAAAAAAATAAAATAAAACATTAGATCGTGAGAAAATATCCTGCGGTGATCTTTCCTCGATTTAGATCAGATAGTGGCGTTTGTCTGGCACTGTAGTGCACTGTTGGGATGGCGGGACTGAGATGCCAGAGATGTGGAGGAGGGCTTTGAGATAGAGATCTCTGGAGTGGGGTGGGAGTGGAGGTGGAGAGGGATGGTAGCATCAGTGGCTGCAGTGATAAAGCTGAAAGCAGTGGGACGAGCTGGGAGTTCTGTGTCTCTGATCTCTGTGTGTTCTGTCTGTTCTGCTGTGTTGCCCTGTGGTCGGCTCCTGAAGAGAAGGCCAACGATGGATGAGGCCTGTCCCCTCGTTGCTTTTGTCCTCTATGGCGGGTGAATCACAGGCCTGTCAACAGCACAACACCACAGCCAAACCGCAACTGAACCCTTTTTCTATAGCATATACAGAGGTGCACATGCAGTCACTGCCATTGGTCCCTCCAGCGCAGCGGGCATGTTATGATTCTTTGTGGCCACAGTGGATTTACTCCTGGGGTTTTTATGGTTCTGAAATATAAGAGGCTTCATGAAGTCAAGTTTTCCAACAAGGAATACATCTCCTCGTGTGGTTAAATGAGTCTTTGTCATTGCACAAGACCGGTATTAGTGCTCCTGTAGTATATTAAGGCTTGTGGGTAGCTGTGTTTTTTCTTATGGAAGTTGTGTGTAGGATGCAAATTTACACCGTGTTTACACTGGCTGCTTGTGAGGAGTTAAAATGGCCTCCTTGCCTACACACACACAGACAGACACACACTCACACACACATTACAAATCGGTAAATATTCAGCTAATGCTCTGTGGAAGTGAAGATTCAAAAGCCACTGGATGAGATGTTTTTAGAAGCACAGTGCTCTTTCATGTACCAACATGGATCCATGGTGAGGGTGTTGTACGGTGACTTGTGACAGCAAAATGTTGATTTTTTTTTTTTCTTCTTCTTCTTCTTCTTTTTTCATTTCCTTTTCTTCTCTGCAGCTCAAATCGAAATAATTCCCTGCAAGATCTGTGGAGACAAATCATCAGGCATCCATTACGGCGTGATAACATGTGAAGGCTGTAAGGTAAGCATCAAGAGACTGAACCTGTTCGTGCCAAGGGAGGTAGCGTGACTGTGTGTATGTGAGGGACAGAAGAACTGAAAGAGGAAAGACAAGGAACACAGAGGAAGTACTGAAAGTTGCTTGCAAGGAAAAACACTTGAAAATGTTGCTGAAGTTTTACAATGATTTGGAGAGGGACTGCAAAGTAAAGACACACAGAGTGCGATCATTAAAGTGGTCAAGCACCACAGAGGACATCACAGAAAACCACAATTAGTAGGACAAAGTCATTCCTCTGCCTTGCATTGCCTTTCCCTCCCAGGGACGTGTCTTTTGCTGTTTTTGCTTTTGCTGCAGCCTGCTCTTCTTGAAATAAAATGATCAAAAGCAGAGTGCTTTGAATTATAGCAGATTGTTGGCTGTTTGCTACAGTGTGTTGCTTCTATTGAAGCCACCTTTTGTACTGTTTCAAATGCACCAGCCATTCACAGTGAGGGGAATTTTGTGCTTAGAGTGTATTCTTGTCCCCATGCTTGTCACCAGGCACATCATTAGCATTCCTCAGCCAGCCTGCACCTTTGCTGTTTGCTCCTGGTTATATGTGTATGTGCGCACGTGCGTGTGTGTGTGTGTGTGTGTGTGAAGGAGAGAGAGAGAGGCAGACAAGAGAGGGACAGAGAGAGGTTCCTTTCAGCTGTTCTCCCCAGCGCTCCTCTCCCTCACACAGGAGCTTGCACGGACAAAACACTAAAGAATAAACTGCTGAAATCTATCTTTAATGATTGCTAATTAGTCCAGGCAGAGAGGCCTTTAATGATATGTGCAAGTACAAAAGTTTGGACCATAAATCATAGCATTATTAAAGAGTGCTGCTTGTCACTGGCAGTTTTAGTCGGTTTCCATAATGGCTTCTATTATAAACCAACTTGGCAGCTGTCAGCTGTTTTCTTGTAATTAAACAGCCAATGAGCAGCTAATTAAGACATATGTGTATGGAGCAGTAGAGTGGGGCATGTTAATGATGTGCCGGAATCAATTCATTAAGTCAAAGGATGAGGAATCCGGTCGGTGTGCATTCACAATCCTTTAACACTGCACATGCCAGTGCTGTGTTAATCAACACTAACAACCCCACTGTAGAAAATACCATCCACTGTTATCATTCCTACCCAAAACACAACACTCTCATGCTGTACACACTGCTGAAATGCAGCGCTCTTAAAATATTACAGTAGATTGGCCAGGAAAATACAGTCACAATAATATCATTATATATCAATTTGGCATCAGTAAGAAAAATAAAAAGAAATCCCCACTTGGAATACAGTAAATCACTGTCAATCAGTAATACATTTTCTCAGCACTAAAACACAGTGGTAAATGATCTACACTTAAATAGCACCTTTTAACCTTATTATTTCTACCTTATTATTTCACACATGCATGCACACTCAGACACATCTGAAGCTACTTGGAGTTCAGTGTCTTTCCAAGGACGCTTCACCATGTCGAAGAGGCTGGGGACTGAACCGATGCGATTAGTGGACAAACCTCTCTACCACCTGAGCTGTAGCTGTCCTACTCACATGGAGGCATAAATTGTTCCTTCACTCCCAAAATATGCCTTCACTCACAGAAGTTCATCCAGTAACCCAAGTTGTTCCTGTGCCTGTCTTCTGTTTTATGCAGGGCTTTTTCAGGAGGAGTCAGCAGAGCAATGCAGCTTACTCCTGTCCCCGCCAGAAGAACTGCTTGATCGACCGCACCAGCCGCAACCGCTGCCAGCACTGCCGGCTGCAGAAGTGCCTGGCAGTGGGCATGTCACGAGATGGTAAGTGCTTTATGGAAGAGGAGAAGCAGGTGGGTGGATTTCACAGGGTGGCATGGTGAGTAGTGAGACGTGAAGAGCCCAGGTTCAGGCTCCTGTGTGGGCAAGAATGTGCTCTGGTAAAGTGCCTTTGGATCGATGCTCCTGTAAAGCTGTTGGACACTGACCTCCCCATGAAGGGAGCAAAAATAATTTACTCATGGCAATCAAAATATCACACTTACTTAGAGGGATTCAGCACCAAGTTACATTACCGACTCAATCTGTATCTTTTAGCAGCTGTATATTGAAGTCTTGCTAGAGGGACAAAGAAAATATGTAGAAATGAGATGGGATAATGTCATTATTCTCAAAGGGTTACAACAGACATTTCCCAGGGAATTCTTGACATGAACACATGTTAAGTCATCAGTCTATGTTCCTTCTCTGCCAGTAGTAGGTGAGTGCTTTGTCTGTGTGCCTAATTTGTTGCTGTGATAGAAACTAGGTTTGATGAAATAGGAGGTTGTTAGAGGTTGTCATTAGTCCTGCTGCAGCTGAGATGCAGTAATAGGATCACACAGGTGGGGATGTGTGCAGAGGGGCTCCTGCTGTGCCAGGCTGGTCCAGACTAGACTGGGTTTAAGAGATTCTATCAGAACAGAGCAGAGCTATGATATTTTTCTGTAAAAGGCACAGAGGAATGCACACAGACAAGTGAAAACCTGAACAAAGTACAAGCAAAAAGATTGGCACAGCTTCATAGACACACATGCGTACATGTTAAATGAACACAGAAGTGTGTGTCTGCACTGTGTGTGCAGCTAACCAATATAAATGATCACATGGACATCCAGACACACACGCATGTATAAACACACACTCAGGACAGTAGAAGGTGACTCTTACCTTCACTGAACACACCAGAGCCCATCTGCCCGCACTCTCCTCTGCCGTTCCACTCACTTTCCACTGTGAATACACACACACACAGATGCACACACACACTGTGACCAGCTGACTTAGTGCCAAGCCCCCAGAACACCGGCCAAGGAGTCTCATTCTCAGCACCAATGTTTAGTCTGGAAACCTTAAGGAGGGAGGCAGCGATTTAGGCTGTCTTATGTTTGATTGCCTGATAAGTTATTTTGCTCCTTTCCACTTTTACCTCTGTACTTATGAAACTACTCATAATCGTCTCTAAATCAATATAATCAATACTCCTATATAATACTGTACTGTAAATTCCAAGTTGAGTATGGTGCTAAAATGTGACTTCAATATATGGTGTGCTACTTTCTCAGAGGAAGGCACAGTTTATAGACAAAGGGTAATTTATGTGCCTAAGATTCATTATTTCTTCAAAAGAATAAGAATTTTTTCAAAAGTTTGAAAAAAAAAAATAAAGGTCTGAGCAATTCCACTGTATTTCCTAAAGATGAGGGTCAGTATCCTTAAAGACTAGGTAAAGGCAAACTTTTGCCCAACAAAGCGAGCACGTGGTGAAACTGATGCACACACAGTGAAACTGAGAGCGTGGGAGACGAGAGAAGCTGGCTTGACCATAAATGACAGGAAATCACAGTGCAAATTCTAACGCTAAATAAGTAGATCAAAATTGGTAAACAGGTAAGTAATTAGGTAACTAAAAATCAAATATTTCTTTTCTTTTCATTTCATTTTTTTTTTTTTTTCATTTTGGTTTCTTGGATGATAGGAGGTCACTTGGGGGACAGTGCTTTGGGAAAACACTGATACTCAGGAAACAGTAATAATCTGTGTACCCACACAACTTGATCATAAATACAATTAAGTAATTAAATTTGGGGGAATTTATTTTACTTGTTGCAAAAAAGACTTTGTATGCTTCATATAAAATGCCACAATGTCTCATTGTTTCAACAGAATCTCACACTTGTTTTGTCCTGCTAATTACAGCAGTGAAGTTTGGTCGCATGTCAAAGAAGCAGCGAGACAGCCTATATGCTGAGGTCCAGAAGCACCGGCTGCAGCAGCAGCAACGTGACCACCAACAACAGCCTGGGGAGGCGGAGCCACTCACACCTAGCTATGGCCTCTCTGCCAATGGCCTCACAGAGCTTCATGATGACCTCAGCGGCTACATGGATGGTCATACTCCTGATGGCAGCAAACCAGACTCGGCTGTCAGCAGCTTCTACCTGGACATTCAGCCATCTCCTGACCAGTCAGGCCTGGACATCAACGGCATCAAGCCGGAGCCCATCTGCGACTTTGCCCCCGGCTCTGGCTTCTTCCCTTACTGCTCCTTCACCAACGGAGAAACCTCCCCCACCGTGTCCATGGCTGAACTAGGTAAGGAGCAGGAGAGAGAGGGAGAGGCAAAAGGAGACAGCAAAATGAAGGAGGGGGGAGAACAACTCAACCGTGGGGCAAACGACACAAAGGTTGCTTAAAATAGCAGGAGGTTGGAGACTCATCTCCAACACTCATTAAAAGAGCCTCTTTTTTGTAATTAGTTTCCATTAATTAGGGCCAATCAGGATCCAGCAGGGCAGGCGTCTAGGGAAATCATTTTTTTAGGCTCCCCTGTGCCTAGGAACTCCTTTTAACAGATGTGTTTTCAAAACCATTTAAATTCTTATACTCAATATTTCTCTCAGAGAAAATGTGACCTTTGTTTCAGTGAGTAACGTGGCACCCCTCCTCCTTTCCATGCATTTGTGTCATAACTAGATTGGCTTTCCCTCAACCTTAAGCTATGAGCTTCCTGCAGGCAGTAAAAGGAAATGTCAACAAGCCTTTTCCCAGTCAAAAAAAGCCCACGCGTATCCGCCTCTCCTCCTTCATGAAGGCTCAGTAAATAAATCTTCTTTTCCTGTGGCATATTTCATCAGTGAGGTCTTCACTTTCACATAGCCTTGTGAGAAACATTCAGATCTCAACTGTTATCTTTCGGGTTTGTGACTATGGTTGTATTTCAGAACACCTGGCCCAGAACATCTCTAAGTCACACATGGAGACATGTCAGTATCTGAGAGAGGAGCTGCAGCAGATGACCTGGCAGGCTTTCCTGCAAGAGGAGGTGGAGAGCTACCAGAACAAGGTAGCTTTACCACCATTGTGCCTTTCTGGGTCTCCACAGCAGTTATAGTAATCAGAACCATTGTTTTAAAGCAGATAACCCATTCTGTGTCCTATCTGTTCTTAGCCCCGGGAAGTCATGTGGCAGCTGTGCGCTATCAAAATAACAGAGGCCATTCAGTATGTGGTGGAGTTTGCCAAGCGCATCGACGGCTTCATGGAGCTGTGTCAGAACGATCAGATAGTGCTGCTGAAAGCAGGTATGACAGCCTGTCAACATGGCCTGTTGCTGTCAACCCCCC
>VUQI01031012.1:62686-78289 GCA_015106735.1 Paratilapia polleni
TTATTAAAAATATAAATAAAAAAAAAAAAAAAAAAAAAAAATATATATATATATATATATATATATATATATATATATATGGTCAGCCTAAGGTCTACCACTAAAAGGGTTCTTATCTCATAAAATGTTTTTCAGTTTTGTTTTCATTCTAGTTGAGTAGCTGATAATGTGTTCTACAATATATAACAAGCAATATGCCTTGTGTTATAATTACGGGTCTCTACAGTGCAGTCATCATCCTTTTGAATTGACTTTATTCATACAGTTGACTTGTGTTTACTCTTGGTTAATAACAAAAAGTAATAAAGCCCCATCACTCTATTTTTATCTCCTTATGGTTGCGATAGAGGGAGGATTGCAGGAAATGGTCACCAAACACACGGATACTTGTGTCTAACTATAAACTGCGCCTTTACACGGGCCTGAAAAGTGATGTCTTTCTGTATATTCTCATTTGAGATATCCCACTTTAAGCAAGGGATTGATGCTACTTGTGCTATTCAATCAGTGTATAGTATACAGTAAAATGTGCTGGTCCTTTTGTCTCTGCTCTGTTGTCTGTAAAAAGCAATAGTGTGTGTGTGCGCGTGTGTGTCTGTCTGTTCTCATGGTATGTGAATATAATAAACCCCAGACAAGGCTTTAATAATTACAGAGGAACAGGGTCATGTGGACGAAGAGGTTTTGATTTTCTTTTTGACTTTTTATTTCATTTTTCTTTTTAAAAAAAAAAAAGCTAAGGTTTTGGAAATGCTGAGCTCGATCCATCCATACTAGAAGTAGATTTTAAAAGCATGACATAATGCCTTCAACAATTCAGCGGTCTCTAAAATGCTGTGAGGCAACAGCGGCCAGCCTCGCAGTGAGAAACGTGCTTCGCTATCAGTTTGGTCACAGCCTAAAGTGAAATGAACTAAGATGAATTCTGCACTGTAAATTGTCTTCTTGACCATAAATTGTGAAGACCAGTGTTATGTCACGCTTAAAGTTGCCAGTGTGTCGCCCAGAATTATGAGTCGCTCATCACATTTTAACAAAACCCATTTTCCAAAGCACAGGTGATAAGACTTTATGATTAAAGTTAAATTTAGGAATATAGTTTTAAAAGAAAAAAAAAATGAAACGCAACTTTTAGCCATAATCGAATGTCAAGCAATAATATATGTCTGTGTATTATTTTCCATTCTTTTGTGCATAATAGTCTTTGAACATCTGCATGTAAATACACCTCTTATTTATCACCGTTTGGTTCTGTTTTATTTTGTGTTGACTTTTGTGGATGTTTTTATGTTTCATCTGTATATTTGACCAGTTCTGTTCCCAGGTGGAGAACTAAGAACTTGACATGGCCTGTATGCTGTATATCTTATTTTCTCACTCTCTCCCTCATTCTCTGCTGTTTATTCACCATATTTAATATTATTATTGATTACATGTATAAAGGTAGCTTTGTAACTTCTGTCTGTATAGGTAAGAGGAAAATACTGCTACTAAGGCCTACCCAGTGAAAATATTTATCTGTTTATCAATTACATCATATTGTACGATAACTCTGTTTCTACTTTGCTTCCCTCCTTTAGGATTAGTTTGATAGAGATAGGGCGTGCTGACATTTATTTTGTGTTGCCCTAATGTGTGGTGCTAGGTAAGTTAATTTTGTGAACCAAGTATTGATTCCTAAGCCAGGCCGCCCTATTAGTTTATTCATTTCATTGCGTATTAATGTATTATTGATATTAGGACTCAATAAATAATAATAATAATAATAATAATGATAATAATAATGAAAATGATAGTGGTAAAATTACCCAGCCAGTACCTGTATCAGTGTGCTAGTCTTGGGATAAGGCACTTATTTCCTTCTGACTTATAGCAAAGCTAGTATCTGCTAATTAACAAGCTTTTTAAGGTCGCTTTTCTGGTTTGTGGAAGAATTATAATATTCAAACTGAAACAGCAGTATTGTGTTGGGTTTTTTTTTTGGTTTGTTTGTTTTTTTCCTTTGTCTGATTGTAAAAACCACTCACTGAGGCTATAGTTTGTCAGGTTTTAAGATACTATTTACCTCCCATGTCTGCATTGTTCTTCACCTGATGCAGGGAAGTGGTGCTTGGATTTCATTAAACAGAGCCTCGGTATATGCTTTTGTTATTCCCCATTTTAGACTATCCTGAAACAGTGGTTTCTTCAGACCAGTGACATAAACCTTTTGCACCACATGAAGTGTTAAAATGTACATGAGAGGACTGCCATTTGACCTTTTCTCTTGACTCTGTAGCAAATATCAGTAAGAATATGCTTGCAATAATACACAACGTATCACACTGAGTGCCTCTCGGTGTAACGAAATGCATACATGGTTTTGATTGTCTCTTTTTGTGGTTTTCCAGATGTGTACTGAAGTGACAATGTATTTTGTACATGAGGGGGAATTCGCACTCCCTCATGCTTAAAATGTTTTTTCAAGCTCTTTCTTCATGTGTTGTTGATTCTTTTCACGTGGGTTGTTGTTGAAGGGTTTCATTGTGTAGACGGTCTGTTTAGAGTGTACATGTCACCTCTCACGTTGTTTCAGAAACATAACTGGGAACGTTATTTCTTGATCTCAAACGGTCAATAAATGCTCGCAGATGATATTGCAGAAATGTTCACCTGCACACTGTTTTTATTTTCTGATTAAGCAAAAACTAACAGAAATCCACATTTCTTCATTTTCAGTTGATGTTATATCTACTTTTTTTTTTATTTCATTGAGGACAGAAGATTTACTAATGCATTGTATATTAAGTATTTGTATGTGTTTGTAAAACAGACATGCGACACATCTGGGTTTCTTTAATGTTCTGTGTTCAATGTGCCCTCAGTCTGTTGGGGTAACTTAACATGAAGTGGGGGGGGGGGAGCAAGGGTGGCTTCTTTTTTTCCATGCAAAAGCAGTACAAATTATGGGAAAGCCTAAACTAGTGTGTGGTTGTCACAAATTTCTAAGTCACATGTTTGCTACTGATGTAAAATGGAGACAGATGATCATGTACCTTTTTATCCAGCTCTTTTGAACTCTCTTTAGCAGGTAGTCTATTCACAAACGTAGTTTTGCTCCTTCTTGTCTGATTCTTAAATATGAAAATAAGTATTTTGATTCATTTTGTAAATACAGCTGTAAAGAAAAATAAGAAATTTAATGTTGTCTTTTAAATACTTTTCATTCTAATATGAATGTTGTTATATTGTACTTAGAAACTGTACCTTTAATATTACCTTTATTAAAAGTGCATTGGACACATCGATTTTAGATGTGCTTTATGTGCTGTTATCCCATAATAAAATTTACCGCTTGTATTGGGCTTTTTTTTTCCTGACTGTTTATCTGTCTCTGTTGTCTGCTCTCTCTGTCCAGCTCACACTAGAAAAATTAAACTGCACTTGTCAGAGCTGCAATAGGCCTAAATGTCCGACTAGTGCTTAATCAGAGTCACTCCACCATAAACTTATGTTACTTATTTGAAATGTTTGGGCAATACTTAGGTCTAAATAAATCGGTGGTGACTGAAAAAGTAAAAAATCTGAAGCTTGTTGGAAATCACGAGAATCATTTCACTGAAATGTATTTTCTGTTGCTTTAAGCTACAAATGTCTATTATTATTACTCAAATTCCCTGCAAGGAATATAAATTTTTCATCAAACTTTTCCGTGCAATACATTTTAGATTTTGATTAAGCATCGTTAACTGCAAAACTGTGGAATAATATGCAAGATTTTAAAATTATTTTTCCATATGTACTTACAGTCATAGCCATAGGCCTGTGAAAAACTAAGTACACCCTTACTGCTTCTATAGGAATTGAAGAGGGTAAGTAGCAGCCAGGTGCTGCTAATCAAATGCACTTCATTAACTGATCATCAGCAAGTGTGAGCACCTCTATAAAAGCAGAGGTTTTGGCAGTTTGCTGGTCTGAAGCATTCAGTTTTTTGTCAGTGTAAACCACAATTCTCCCAGGAGTGGATGTCCTAGCAAACTCACTCCAAGGTCAGACTGTGCAATGCTCTGAGAAGCTGCAAAAAACCCAAGAGCTACATTTCAGACTCTACAGGCCTCAATTAGCATGTTAAATGTTACAGTTCATGAAAGTACAATTAGAAAAAGACTGGACAAATATAGCTTGTATGGAAGGGTTGTCAGGAGGAAGCCTCTTCTCTCTAAAAGAACACGGCAGTGTGGCTTAGGTTTGAAATGTTGCATCTGAACAAACCACAAGACTTCTGGAACAATGTTCTTTGGACAGAGAAGACCAAAATGGAGATGTCTGGTCATTATGCACAGGACCATATCTGGCAAAAAACCAAAGACAGCATATCAGCACAAAACCCTCATACCAACTGTCAAGCATGGTGGTGAAGGGGTGATGATTTGGTCTTGTTTTGCAGCCACAGGACCTGGGCACCTTAGTCACTGAGTCGACCATGAACTCCTCTGTAGATCCTCCGTGAGGCCATCTGTCCAACAGCTAAAGGTTGGTTGAAACTGGGTCGTGCAACAGGATAAGGATCCTGTTGCAAATCTACAACAGAATAGCTGAAAAAAGAATCAAGGTGTTGCAATGATCCAGTCAAAGTCCAGACCTCAACCTGAGTGAAAAGCAGTGGTGGGACCTTAAGGGAGCTGTGCATAAACAAATGCCCACAAACCTCAATCAACTGAAGCAACACGTGAAGATTCAAAATTCCTCTACAACGATGTGAGAAACTGATAGTCATACAGAAAACAACTATTTTAAGTTACTGCTTTTAAAGGTGGTGCTCCAAGCCATGGGGTTCTCCATGGGGTGTAGTTAGTTTTTCGCAGGACTGCATCGAGTCCTGTGAAAAAGAAAGTTTTCACAGGACTGTATCATGTCATTTTTTTTTTAAATATCTATAGAAATGTCAGATTTTTATCATTAGTATAATATAGTGGAAAGGTCATTCCTTATCATTTTTAGACAAAACCAGTAGAAAGTTTTAAGCTTTTTGAGTTTTATATAATGCTACTGCTTCTGATATTGTAGATTTTAGCTTTGATACACCTCGCCAGAATAGTGGTGCATGTAGGCTACACCAAGGTCAATGCCTGAGCCAGCTGTGGATATGAGCAAGAGATCCAGATTGGTCTCCCTATAATTATCTGTACTAGAGCTGGGACTCATATCTCCAGATATAATAAGATTTTACAGACCCCCAGATAGCAACTAAGGACAGTCTCTGAAACCATTCAGAGACAGGGCTCAGAACTGGACAGCTAAGGGTTCTATGGACATTATTACTGTATTAAGGGAATTGTCTGCTTGTAGCAAAATGAGAATACAGTATGCTCGTTTCCCCTCACAGCGCTGGAAAAAGGTCTTCCATAACTTTGAGTAAGGAGAATTATTTTTGAACAAACAACACTAAGATGTTTTAGGCTGGAGAGTGAGGGGCTGCTGGTGGGAACACAAGGCGATATGTATGATTTCTCCTTCAAGGGAAGACAGATGGGCAGGGAAATTGTTACTGAGCACTGAAGCAAAGCTTCAAATAAATATGATCTTATTTGGGACCTAATATACAACAAGATCGATTATGCTTCATGTCCGTTAGGAGGCAGCAATGTACACAAAGCGGTTAATGTCAGCATACTTTTACCACGACGAATAATGTCGCTCGTCAAGCGTTTGTTAGCCGGGTATCATTAAAGTTAACAGACAGCAGTGTTGTTATTTCTGTGGAGTGCTGTCAGAGACGACCATGGAGCTGGTGTGGTAAGTAACATTTTCACTGCCACAGATTACTGTTCTTCTAATCATGTATCCCTGTGGATATTATTTGACAGCTGAAGCTAAGTACCCTCGCTACATTAACTAAGGGTTAGCTAATGTTGGCTAACAAGAGTCGAGAGAGCTCGCTCAATTATTTCGTGGCTAACACTTAGCGGTGTTGACCAAACGTTGTTTTTATATGGACTTAACTCCCATTAAATGACTACCTTTTAAGTATAGCCTTTGATGTTTAACACCGAACAGGAGCCGAAACGAGGCTGCACCGCGTTATCCTTATCGAACCATCAGTCAAGTTGCTTTAATGAGACGGGAAGTTAACAAGAACTTAAGAGAATATTTAGAATTGATAAGCACACAAAATCAAACGATTAGCGTTTTTTTAAAACACTCGTCACTTTTAATAAATCCAAATAAATATCCTGTTCTTACTAGTTAAATAATGATATTGCTATGTTATTATTGTTCTCGACAGGCTTTTTTTAAATTTTTCCAGTATGATCGTTAAACACTGGACTATGTATTTTTTGTACCCGATGTTATCGCTTTTATACATGGGACTTTTTAAAAAAGATATGTATATATTTATCCATAGGCAATATAAAACACTGTCTATGTATTTATCATAACAAGACGACGTTTTTGTTGGCTTATATTTTGAAAGGTAAAACCGGAAGTTCCCTGTATTGTACCTGACTTGATACTTTGTAGCATCAGCGAAATGTCAACGCGTGTTCCGCTTTGTTTACTCTCACTCTCTAGCGGAAACGTGGATTTCATACTAACTATACTTAAAACAGAATTATACTGATGTTTTGTACAAAATATAGTTCATTCAAAATTATACGTTGTTACATTCGTTTAATATTTCGTTTGCTGTTTGAGACAAAATGACGAAATATTACGCATTAACAGTGGCCAAAACCAAAAGAATGACAAACACGAAATCACTGTTAGATTTATTGGTACTTATGGGCATTTACCCGACCTAGAAGTGCCAATAAATGTGTGTATAATGCATTATTGTTTCTGGGTAATATTATTACTATTATACTATTAATAGTAATAATGTTATTACTGATATTATAATTAATAAATTATCACTATATTTGCTGAAAAAGTGAATGTTGAATAATTGTTGGTTATGTAAGTATTGTCAGGTGGCTTGTTTTCTTTTTTCTTGGATTTACAAGTTGAGCTAAGTCTAGGACTTTTTTTTTTAATTTCCAGCTTAATGTCATACTTGTTGCTTCATGCATACTTTAACTAGTAGTCAGCAGTATTTTGAAAAATGTGAAACAATGCATTTACACCAAAGTCTTCCATTACATAGAATAATTTACAGTGTACATACCCCACTATGCAATGAGGAAAAAACACCAGATAAATTTTTCTGTCTTGAATGTAATAAGAATTGTCATACAATAGAAAGGTGGGGCCCTCTGGAACTGTTTAGTAACAACCTAGGGTCTCTAATATCTTTAATTTTCTCCTTTTAATTGAAGGGAGGACCATCCAGTGCCTGAAGGTCCTTTCTTTACCAGAGATGTTTATGACAAATATTCCCTTGCACCTAATATCAGAGAACTATGGGCCTTTCTCCACAGGTATGTCATTAAATTAATAATTAAAGTAACACATCATTTCAGGTGCATTTATTCTGTATGTTTATTCTACTCATTGTTTTACCTTCAGTTTATTTCTGCTTCTCCAAGTCCTGTAGAGAATGCCAAAACCAAACAGGAGTGTGGTGATGGGGCTGCAAAAGCCTCCTGCTCTCCTTCCACAGAAGAAGCAGCAGAGTTTAAAGACAACAGTTGCATCAGCAGCCAAGTATCCTGCTGGGACAGCTGTGATAGTGAGGATCCATGTGCAGACAAAGCTGATGAAAGCACAGAAGACTTTGAGGATACCAAAAAATCAAGAGCAGAGCTGAAGCAGATTAAGAATGATGCTGCCTTTCCTGAACCCAGGCTGCCTTATCCCTGCCTGTCCAACATTTCTAGCAAACAACAGGAGACATATCTTGTTTTTTTAATGAGTAAGAAAACCAGGGATCCTCCACAGGTACCGGCATTTGCAACTTAATGGTCTTAATGAAAACTTAGCCCTGGTAGTTGTAATTACATTACTTTAAAAAAATAATCTAGCCTATTTTTTCAGGTCTTAAAGGCACAAGTGAACAATGAAGTGAGGCACTTCATGAGCTACCTCCATGATGTGGCTAGAATGTGCGCTGACGACTACAACTTCATATCACAAGGAGCTATGCAATATTCAGAGGTACTGATACTACTGACTATACATCGATTGGACCTGTTGTCAGCTCTGTGGGGTTTGGTTCATAAGCAATGAAACTTAGAGCCTATTTTTTTTTTTTTTTATTATTATTATTATAATTATTTTTTTTAGGATTTCTTCAGGGGCTGTTTGGAATGCATTAGGACACTTCCCCAGTTCTACCAGATCCACGAGCTGACCAGTTTAACAGGAGGGACATTCAATCCAGGGCTGGCGCTGACCTTTGAAAAACAGCTGCTGACCATGGTAATGTACTTCTGAAGTGTTGTTCCAGTTTCAGAGGTGTCAAATTGCAACCTTATACACTGTAGTTCAGAAATGTGAATGTCCAGTTTTTAGACCTTCACTTTTATACCTTCTCAGCTTCAAGTGTTGAATTGCAGAATCAGTATTTTGGGTGTTGATTAAGTTCCTCTATTACCATATTTTTCCCTTTATTTCTCCAGGGCAATGTGAATATTACAGACCACAAGATGGTGCCTGCTGATGCACAACTTGCATCGGATTATCAGAGTGTTTCATCAGAGAATCCTCCAGCTAAAAAGGCTAAGGACATGCATGCTGTAAGCAGTTGTCTCACTTTTTGTAATTGCTCCAACAAAGTAAGTCACAGAGATGTTTTACTGCTAAAATGGGATTCATGACCTCAGGTCTATTGTAATTCTGTTTCAGCTCTTGCAATTTTCACAAAAGACACCAGAGGGTGTTCATGTCTTGCTCAGCAAAATTTGTGCTAATTGCATTTCTGAAAGATGCCAGGTCACACGTAGCAATGTTAAACTCCATTTAACTGTAGACAGCTGTGTAGCCACTTGCATTTGTTTGAGTGACACAGAAGATGTCGTTGTATTGTGACTTACTCTTTTTTTCCTGTCCAGACTATCAGTGGTGATGGGAATGCTGAGAAGCTGTGTTCTTGTTATGAGCCTCATGTCTGTTTGACTCGAGATGCATTGGTCAGGCTGCTGGACAATCATGGCCCTGACTTTGCAGAGCAATGGGAACTGCCTGTTTGGGTAAAATTCAACCCAGGAAAAGGTACAGCACCATCAGTTGGCTGTTCAGGTTGTCATATTGGAAGTAAGCTTAATTAGAGCTGGTTTAACTTTTATTTCCAATACTTAAAAACACTTTGGAACATGTTACATATGTGCTATCTTGCTAAAATGGAAACAAATTGTTACCCTTTTTGATCCTGTTTAAAAACAGGTTTTAAGTGAAATTGTGGTCTGAATAACACACAGCACCTAACAAAAAAACATACAGCAGAATTATGCTATGTGTGATAGAGAGCTCTGGTTTACCACAAAAGAAAAGAGAACAGTAGTAGTAGAGTTAAATGTGTAAATATAAAAATATGATTTTTATGTTTTCATTTGCTTGTTGGTCCTAGTTTTTAGACTTTTTTTGGAGTTTTGGATTTGGATTTTGAAAGCAACAACAGAGATTGTACACATGCACTTTTAGCTCACTTAATAGCAGTGACCTATTTTTTTTTTTTTAAAGCATTGCTTGGCAGTGAGATGTTTAAATTAAAAAAAAAAGAATATTTTATATATATATATATATATTTTTTTTTTTTACACTTCAAGTTGATAGTGTGTATACCGATTTTGCTTGCTTAGAGAGTTGAGACATCATGTTTATGAAATACATAGAGTATGTATCAATAAAGAAATCTAACACCTGGTTTATGCTCGCTGTTGTCACAGTTGTGAACTGTGGTGCGTGCAAAAATTAACGTCACAACTGCCGGCGCATGCTACACTTTGGTGTCATTTCGGCTTGTCGTGCACCTCTTGATTTTTGTAACCTGCCACTCATGTTGGTTTTTACCACCCTTTCAATTATATATCAGTACGGCAGCTCAGAGATTCCCAGATTATACAAATGGCGATGCTGTAACAGCTTGAAAATATGAGACTTTCTGGAAAAAACTTTGGAAAAAAATGTGATTTATTTGCTTATGTGGAGGTCTTTTCTGAGTGGTGGCTGCAGCGAGTCTGGGGCGCAGTAGCACCAGTATAAACGGTGACAGGGCTGTAGTGACGTCACAGTTTGTGCACGACAAAACCAATGTGGTGATGATAAACCAGGCATTAGGCAGCTGTGTGTATTGATGTTATATGGCCTGATGGTGGTACTGTTTCACATGGTCCTTTTGTCTTATTTATAGTTGGTAGTCAGAAGAAGACTGTGTACATAGACTCACCCCTCCTGAAGACTGAAATGACAGTGAGAGAAAGGAGTCATATCTATCATGAGGAGAGTTTAAAGCTTTCCATCGAGAAGAATGGAAGTAGAAATGTGTTTCATTTGATGACAGAGCTTCCTGTAAATGACCAGAAACCTTCACCGGTATGTTTATGTGCAAATTAACTTGCTCCTAAATGTGGTGTCTTTTATCTGGTCTTATTTCACCAGAGCAACTGTTCTGTTTCCAAATTAGGAAATCTCCCGGAGAAATGTAGTTTCTCTGGACAACAGTGGTCTGGACTTTGAGGTGGACCTCACTGACCTGGAGACATTTGGAGAGACGTCACAGTCTAAGAAGGATGGATGTGTTAAAAGTAAAAAAGATACGAGTTCCCCACTTTCAAATAAGATTAAAACATTGAGTGAGAATCGTGTTACTGTTAGTAGCATTTCACAAGAAGAGATGAACAGCTCCTCAGCAAAAACAAATGATCCCATATCAGAGCCAACTCAGCAGGTTTTGAGTGAGTCCATTCAACCAGAGACTGAATTAATGAGACGAGACTCTGCCCTGCAAAGTGACAAAGACCTAGGGGACTCGGATGATGAGAAGCTGGTCATTGATGATTCAGTGTCTCC
This sequence comes from Paratilapia polleni, assembly GCA_015106735.1. Taxonomy (NCBI): domain Eukaryota; kingdom Metazoa; phylum Chordata; class Actinopteri; order Cichliformes; family Cichlidae; genus Paratilapia; species Paratilapia polleni. The sequence continues at coordinate 73,613 of VUQI01031012.1, forward strand.
AGTGAAAACAGGCTCAAAACAACCTAAGCCTCAAACTACAACATGCTCTGCAGACCCCCCAGCTGTCTTTGCTTCTGAGTCCACTCCTGTAAGTTCAGAGTCGTCTTCCCCACAAAAGGTTACAAGGGGCAGGCGGCAATCCAAAAGAGCAAAGGACTCTGGAGACCAGCTAGGTGAGATCCTGCGCATGCAGACAGCCATGTTCACGACTGCCAATGACACAGCCAAATGCTCTTCTAAGTCACCCACCCGACGTGTAGGCCCGTCTGTTTACTCTCATCCAACATCCCTGGTTAAACCTTGCGTGTCTTCATTTTTGGAGAGAAACCAGAACGAGGATGGTGAAACCTATGCCGTTCCCCACCAATCTTCAGTTGTCAACAGTGACACTAAAGAGCACAAAAGTTAGTGTTGTTTGATTTTCAATATGTGGATTTAAGTTTTGTATGACTTGATTAACATATAATTCTTTATTGACTCCCTGCTCCTTTATTGACCCCTCAGAGCTACTTTCACAAGACCTGCAGTCTACTGCAGAAGATGAACAAGATTACGAGGCCCCTGTAGAGGGCAACCTGTTTTACAAGCTCTACAGTCTACAAAACTTGTTACTCATGGTGCGCAGCTCTGTCTCTCTGACCCATACGAGAAAAGTAGGCAGCAGCCAAAACCAGGTATACATGTTAGTACTGTACATACACATCCTCCAGAATGTCCAAAGAGATTTTTTTTATATTAACATGTGATCTGTCCCAATAGTATGTACCAGTGCATGTACTGCCTAAGCTGGAGTACCAGTTGTGTTATGGTGTGGAGTGCCTAACCAACAGCGAGGTGTGCCAGCTGTGGACGGAGACATTGCTCCACTCCAGCACAGTATCTTATATAGGTAAAGTGTTTTGTTTTTTTTTAATCACTGTTACCTACAAACGTCTTCTTTCTAGATTCTGTAAATGAAATGGAATAAATTGAAATCACCCATTTAGAGCTCTAAATGGGTGACTCCATGTGGAGCTCTAGATGGGTGAAAGGCTAAAGGAGTCACCCTTTGGCCTCTCATTTTTCAACTTCGTTGCCAAGGAGACAGCCAAAGTATCATTTATGCAGCTTAAAAAAGGGAGTTTTCTCATTTCCCTCCTTCCACGAAGCAGATCCTTCCACAAACCAGAGGAATAGTCTTTAGATGACTCACCATCCTGCTCTGACTGTGTAGTGGTTAAGTTTACTTAGTTGCCATAACTACGGCCACATCTGATCACAGGTTATTGAAATGAATGCAGTGTGGCGAGCTAAGCTAAGTGTTCTTTTGAACTTCAGTTATGTTGTCAGTGTCTACGTGCTGCTTACCTATGACTCAAGATTCAGGGACTCCACCTTTTGTCTGTAGTAGGTTCACTGAATTGTTGACTTATGTTGTAGGTGACTGTGTATCATCTATTCTGCATAATGAAGTTGGGGTTTTTTTGCCTGTTAGAGAGCTTTTGAAAAAGGGAGTAAATGAAATGCCTTTATAGTCACAGACACTACACATTGGTACACGTTTCCTGTGCACCTTCACTGCTGTAAATATAGCCATACCAAAGAGTAAATACAACCCTGTATCAGATGTTGTGGCAAGACAATGTTTGGGTTTTAAAATGGAGTGTTTTAGATTGCCACCATTAGTGAGAACATTCAGCTATATGAAATAATTAATATCTCCCAGTTGTTGGAATTATGCAACAAGCACAGCTAATAGACTTCCCTATTTGTGGTTTATCATGTGGTTTGTCATGTGGCATTCCGATATTGTGTATTTATGGCTGTTGTTGCCAGCTCTAAAACACTCCATAAATGAAGGAAGGCACTGTTGAAATAAGCAGGCCTTCCCAGCTGGAGTGGGAGGCAGGAACGAAACAAGAGTAGAGAGGGCCAACAAGCATTTCTTAACACCCACTCATGCTGGTTAACAATGCTGGCAAATCACCACAGACTAATTACTTTGTAAGCACTAGACATGGCACGGATGATGAAGTGAAGCTCTTGATGTGCACACTAGCTCTTGTTGTTCTCTCAGTTTGTCTTTCACCCTCTCTCCATGACTCTGTAGCTCACATCAATGCGCACACATCAAAAGTAGCTCTGCTGAGAAAGCTGCCTGACGACTGGAAACAGAACGTCTCCTGTGGGTTCAAGTGAGTGTTGTTTGAACAAATGTGTGCAGATAATAAGGATTAAGCTAATCATCTCAGAATGATTATGTTACTTAAGATTTAGAGTTTGTCATCTTGAGATTCAGTCAGTGTGTTGATAATCCAGGCCTTTTCATCAGCTGTAGCTATCATCACCTCTGAATTTGTTAGATACCAAGCAAAGTAGATAGAGTGAAACTTGCTGATGTCTCTGTTCAATCTACAGGCTTTCCAAGTCATTAAATATACTCCATCACCTACTGAAAAAACTTACTGGGTAAGTTGTTGCTGGCATGCATCATTCGTTTTGTTTGTATATTGTTGGTGTTGAGATCCTCCACCTTCAGTTTCTTACAAGAATTAACTTGTAAAATTCTGTACATTTAAATTATTTGTGCATAAGTCATGTTTGTTTGGGTAGAGCTTGTCTTTTGCTCGAATGCAGCCATTTTTAAGTAATCTGCAAACACGCACGTGTCATACAGTACTGTGCAAAAGTCTTGAGCCACCCCTTGTTTCTTTATATTTTACTATGACAATGGGAAATGGGTGCAGCTGTTTATTGAAACATGTGCAAACATAATATAGTATATAAGGCAAAACCAGAGTTTGTACAATTCAAACGAAATTGAACGTCAATATTTGGTATGATCACCTTTATTCTTCAGCACAACCTGAACTCTCTTTCAAGCTTTCTTGTAATTTCCTTAAGTAGTCTTCAGGAATAGTTCTCCAAGCTTCTTGAAGGACATTCAAAGCTCTTCTTTGGATATTGGCTGCCTTCAGTTCATTTGATGTCAAGATGATCCCACACTGCTTCAGGCCAGGGCTCTTATGTAATTTGGCATACCTCAGCCTTTTCTCCATGTTTCCTTTCCTTAAGAATGGCTTTTTGACAGCCACCCGTCCATTGATGCTATTTCTGATGAGGCTTCAGCAAACAGTAGATGGATCAACTGAAGGGCCAGATGCATCTCTCAGGTCCTGTGTCAAGTCTTTCCTGGATTTTTTTCCTATTTCTTAAGGACGTGCCTTTCAGATACTGTTCATTTGCTGTAGATAGTTTTTTAGGCCTGACACTTCTTCATTTGTTCTCCACTTGTCCAGTTTCCTCAAATTTTTTAAGGAAATGCTGCACACAATGCTGAAATATGCCAGGTTTTTGGCTAATTGCTCTTTGGGAATCACCTTGTTGGTCCAAAAATATTATTTAATGTTATTTATGTTTTTGCAACAGGCTGCTAGTAACAAAAGCAAAAGCCTAAAGATACGATTTAAATTTGGTTCTTTGCTTAGTTGTCTGTTATGTGTAGACACAACACTGGTTCATCCCTTGAGTTAGGTGCCTTTTTTATGCTTGAATGATTCATAGGTCATTGGTAGGAGCCTTAACAAACAAAAAAAAAAAAAACATTCCTCTGAAAATGGTTGGGTACAAGGACTGGACTGAAAATGAGTGATAAAGCAGCCAATGTCCAAATAAAAACTTTGAAAGACCTTCAGAAAACCTGGAGAACTATTGATCAAGACCACTCTAAAAAATTACAAGAAGGTCTGGCTCCCTGGAAGCAAAATATAAAGAAAGGAGGGGTGGCTCAATACTTTTGCACAGTACTGTACCTATAAATCATATGTAGAAATGTGGATTGAATGCAAAGTCTAAACCCTGGGTAAGGTTTGATCTTTTTTTTCCTCAAACTCAGTTGTTTAGTTGCGTAAGACCTGCAGATTATCAGATGACTTGTCTGTACATTCGTCTTAAAGCCTTGTTTAAACTGATGAAATTTTTGTACTGTTCATTCCGGCTGCCTGGGGCAAAAAATGTGATGCAAGTCTGCCTTCATGTTTGTTCTGGAGAGTTACTCAATCAATTACTCAATGACACACAATACATGTGTCGACTTCTTTGTCAGCGCTCTGTTCACCTACACTGCAGTTGTCATACTTCCAGGAGAAATCCTTGCGATGCTACAGCATGTTTCTGTGTGTGTGCTTTGCCTTTAACACAGTCTCAGTGATTTCATTTGCTTTTGTAGGTTAGAGGAAGGACAATACCTGATTGGACATAAATCAGGGGAACCATTCGTTACCATACTCAAAGCAACAAATGGAAAAATGAGTCGGGGGGCGTACAACCTGCATCAGGTCCACAGCTCTGTTCCACAACCCCCGGCCTCGAGCTTTGTGCCTTGGATACCTGTTGATCCAGCTGTGGTCCTCCCCTTCCACCAGCAACATGGCCGGGTCCCCTGCACCTTTCCACCAACATCCATTCTGAAGGTGTGTATTTCATTTTGTCACCACAGTTAATATCTTTATACAAAGCATTGTGGAAAAAACCCCCACAACAATAGACATTGTGGCCCAGACAAATAATAGCAACAAGATGAAAGGTTGCTATGTTCATTGGTGAATGTGTAGGAAGTCCACCCCCCCCCCCCCCCCCCCCCCCCCCCCCCACCCCCCCCCCACCCCCCCCCCCCCCCCCCCCCCCCAAACACCAACA
>VUQI01031012.1:99539-109958 GCA_015106735.1 Paratilapia polleni
ATAATTATTATTTTTATTCTTTTTTATTGTAGGGTCTTTACCCTAAAATATAAAGTGCCTTGAGGCGACTGTTGTTGTGATTTGGCGCTATATAAATAAAACTGAATTGAATTTTAACATATTGGTCACATGCACAAGTAAGATGTTGAACTTGAGTGAAATGCAATGTGGTGAGCTCCACTTAGTATTAAACTTTACAGATTAAGATTAAGAAATTAAAGATTAAGAAATACATGTTTAAAAAATATGCAATATGTAAAGTACGGTGGGGATTTGCAGATGATAATGCTCCATGGACATGCTGCATAGGTCAGAGGTTGAAAGATCACCATCCTGGTGGCCTTACAAAACTAGCATTCACATTTCTAGCATTACACTTTGTTTATGCTATGTTACCATTTTCAAGTCCCAAAAATTTCAAAATAAAAAAAAAATAACTATTTGCATCATTATTATGATATGCATTGCTAATTTACCTAAAAATTATTCAGCCAAAGGATGAACTGTTCTTGCAACATAGCATGAAATTCTGTGGACCGACATGGTAAAGAGACACCCTGCATTTTCAGTGCATAGATTCTAACCCCATAAATCACAGGCAGAAGATAAATATGGGAGGGCAACTAAATTAAATGGTACTTAGCCTTGCGAAATGCTCTGTAATAGATCTAAAGAGGAGCTTTAGAGAAACAAGAAGGTATGTATCCTCCTTTCTCCAGCCAGCGGTTTTAACCCTCAGTGAGTTCCCTTAACACAGAAGAAACCAAAGATCATAACAAGACCTAGTAGAAACATATCTCATTAGCTGCCTGCATACCTCTCCCATCATTTCATAACACCCTCCTTGGGAATATAGAAAGAGGGCTTTGCCTGCTCTGTCCCCAAGCTCTTGTCAAAATCTTCTTAATTGTGATTAATTGCGTAGCCATAACGATTTCCTTTAGTAAGTTCAAATAATACACCAATGATAATAATATAAATGACAGAATGCTTTCACTAAACATTACAGTATTTTTCAATTGCAGGTAAGTTTTCTGCAAAATAAAATTCCTGTTGAGAATATATTGCCTGACAAAAGAACAGTGTTTTCCATATTTCCACAATAACTTGAAAAACCATTGCTTTGCAAAGAATGCCCTAGCTCCAGGCTCCTCTGCATATTGGAGGTTTTCCCTCTGTGGGCTCAGTTGTTATGGATGCTGTTTATGGTGCTGCTATGACAAGTGTGAAGGGCAGGCATAGTGAAAGATGTATCGCTCGCTTATCTGCTCAGTGTCTGAATATGTTATAGGATTGTAAATGACCCCCTATCATGACATGAGTGTCACAACAAGCACCCCCTCCTCCCCTTTATTTTATTTTATTTTTATATTTTACTCTTCTGTGATAACTTTTTGACACAAGGTGACAAATACTGCTCGGGAGCCTAAATGTCTGTAAATTCATTGAATTTGTATGCATGCTGTGCTTGTGTTGGTAGGGTGTTATAAAACACTTCATATGAGATCAAATTATTTTTTTTTCTTTTTGTTTTGCCAAAATTTCCATTCATGACAGAAGTTTTTCTTAAGTTTGCAGAAAGTCGTCGAACGAAAACAGCCAACTGTGAATAAAGTAGCAGGAGTGAGTGACAAGAGGCAGACTAATGATAAGGTTTATAAGTTTTGATAGTTTTTACGGCCTTCTAGTGGAGCTGAGACACATCACTGAGATGTGCTCTTGAGCTGCACAGAGAACAATGTGCCTTTGAGACACTCTCACTGCACAGAAGCAGCCTCGTCCTTCCGCCTCTTGCTGCATATGCTTTATAGCCGACAATAAACCATTTTAGTGCAAAATAAATTGGGATCGTATTGAAATGCTGGCGCTATATATGTCATCGAAGACATACAGTTATTTTTTAGCAAAGCTGGAGCATAGTTTATCATCATGTGAGTGCTGCGATGGGTCTGTTCCACATCATTGGCTTCTCTTGCTTAGTTAGATTGTGAAGGTCAGAGTTCTCAAGCCTTTTATGGCTGTTTAACTTCGGAGAATTATCACATGGGCAGGACTTGGCTGATATATGCTGCACAGTCCTACCTCAGCATAGTCTCATATACATCCTGCATTTTAGGTAAAAGATCTAATGACGTTATTTGGACGCGATCATCAGGGGAAGTGGATAGAGGCCTGACCTCACTCTGAAACATTTGTAAAGATGTCTTTATTTGACAAAAGAGGTTTAAATATAATACATAAAAGTACAGCATCCCACATAATTTGTGTGTTTTCTCCTTTCAAAGTACAAAACAAGAACTAGTCATCTAATATTAGCTGTAACTGGTTGCTTGCATTGCTGCTAGGGCAATTAATTGTTTATCACTGCAAATATATTTTATAGTTGCTTAAGTTTGTGCATCAAAGTCTAAGCAGCATTTTAAAATCTTAACATTCAAATCATATTCAAATCCAAACACTCTACCTAGTCTATCTGCAGCTGTGTTAGACGAATATCTTTGTCAACATTTCCTAATTCAAAACTTAGATTAACAAGGGCTCTGGAAAAACATTTTTGAATACTGACATTTTGTGGTACATCTATTTGGCTCTAATTGCTTTGCTGAGTTTCAAAACTTTGCAAACATAATTAATGCCCCCAGTAAATGAAAAGAATATTAGCAGACGGCACAATCACAAAATTACCATAAAAAAGATTTTTAAGGTTTCCTAAATGAAAGCTTGAAAGGAGAAGCCTTCTCCCCCGAAACACCAAGGTGACATTTTATTTCCAACTGTTAATTGATGTTCTGCTGATTAAAGCACATTTTATGCAGAAGACCAGAGGGCTCTATTTCTGTAAGCTATCAGTTTGCAGGCATGGATTGCAACAGAGTTACAAGGCTGGGCTGAACCTCATATCTTTTTTGTATTGCATCATAGAGCCAGTTTCTTCTGGGAAAGCTGCAGATAAAGTGCAGATTAAAAGGACAAGAAAGCATAATTAGTGTTTGAAAAAAGTGCTGTATTGTGTGAACACTGATACTAATACTGTCATTCTTACAAAAGAGTGAAAGTATTAGTATCTTTACAAAGACCCATATTTGTATTATGCAGTGGTCTGTTGTATAGCACTGTGTATTTGTGGTATATTTTATAGTCCAGATGCTATTGTATTGTAAAACTGATGATATTATTTCACTTACAAACAGCCCGTGTCATTAATCACCACACAATATTTGTTAGAGCAAAGCAGACTAATAATTCAAAACTGCAGCTTATTTATGGAAGTGAACAATTGATAAAATGCCAGGAAGCAGTAATCTTTTAAAGCACTTCTTACAAAAACCTCTTTGTCAGAATAATCAACACAATCTGCATAATTTACATTACTTACTTAGATACATGAACAGCCTGAGCTTAGAGTAAAGAAGTTTGTTTTCTCGTGTTTGTGCCTATTAGCCACAAATTAATTAATCTACCATCCAAAACCCAATTAAGCCACAAGCTATATTAATACATCGCCCATTACACAGCATGCAGAGGAAGTACCGAAGAAGCACTATTATTTTCACAAACATAATCACATTTTGCTGCAGCAGTTGCACCCACTGTTTTGTAATGTATTCAGAAGCCAGCAGAGCTGTTTGGGTAAAGGAGAAAAACCTGAGCAGGGAGATGATTTTAGGTCCAAACGACTGATTTATTTTCTGCCACTAGGGGGAGAGGTGCTCCTCACAGGTCTCACTATGGAGAGCAATAATATGCAGCTATAAAGTACTGATGAGGCAGCTCAGTGAATACTTATGAAGAGTCCTGAATTAGATTCACTCTCACAACCTTGGTCATCTTATTCAAAATGCCCTCAGTCTGGTTTATAGCCCATGTATAACGACACATCCCAAAAGCACCAATCATATAATTACCAGTGTCTCAAACTTGAGTATTCATTCAACATGGGTTCCTTCAGCCTTTTTAGATCCCTCTATCCATCAATGATGTGAAAAACTCCAGCTCCTCCATTTAATATTGTTTGTTTTGTTGTTTGTCAACACAACAGAGGAGATGTGGTTTTCTAAAGCTCGGTGTTAAAGAGGCACCCCGAAGAAGAATACACACAGTGTTGCCATGGAGCCCATTGATGTGCAAATGTTTTCATTTAAATATTTTTAAGAGGATCAGCTCAGATTACGCCAAAGTTTGACAGAGATAATTCGATGGCTTGTGTAGCAGCTTTGTTTGTGGAGACCATCATTCAAGGCACGTCAGACCACCTTCACAAACCACATAGTCTTTTTAATGAAGTTTACTTTGAGGAAAAGGCCAAAGCTAGTGCCTTTTCTTCATGCAGGGCTATATTAGGGAAATCTCCTCAGACCTTATTAATGATTAGATTAGAGTTTTTAAAAGCTCATATTTGTGCTTATGCAGCTGTGAGAGGCTTAGTGAATGTTGATAAGATTGCTGTTTCTGGATAAACAAAAAGTTGCACTTAACATACTCTCTTTTGGAAAAAAAAAATACCAACAAGCTGGTATAGAAGCATCAAGCAACTATATTTGCTCTTTTTCTTGTATTACAGATAAATACACCATGGAGACCCCCCAGTATTTGGGACAAGGGAGAAGAGCTTAAATATTTATGCCTAAGCCTCTGGAGGCCCACTATTAGTAGTAAAATGTTTTACTTTCTGGGGCTGTCACTCTGCATTGGCTCCCATTAACAACAGGGCTGACAGGGACCTCTGGGTCAAACACTTTGAGGCAACAAAGGGCCCTGATGAAATCACTCAGTGAGACCCAAATTACTTCTGTGTCATTGCTGAACAATATTTTCTCCCCAAAGCATTCCTCCTTCTGTTAACGCCATGACCTCCTCCACTGCATATGGAAAGGATTGTTTGTCTATAACACTGGGGGATGGAGATGAGGAGAAGTTCATGGACAATGTTCTTGGCTGTGTTAGCCCCCCTACAAGCAGCGAGACTCTCCTCCCTCTGTTTTGTTGTGCTTTGTGAAAAAAGTTGATAAAAACTGGTTGTAAATGGAGATGGGCAGTTGGAAATGAACATGTTGGGGTGGAGCAGTGAAGCGGGAAATCCAAATATACAAGACCTCAAAGAAAACTGGCAAAAGCAGAGAGAGAAGCCCCTGGGATGCTGTGCTTGGCTCGGTGAAATTCAAACAAGACGAGCAATTGAGGAAATTGTTTCACGGCAAATGTTGAAATTTCAGAAAGTGCTTTTGTGAAAGGGAATAAAAATATTTAAAGTCTTTCTAGACTTTGTGAGGTGGAGATATTTCTGTCAAATATTTCTGGCACATCAACAATGATGTCTAACACTGTTGTTAGATTCTGTGCTGCAAATGTGAAATTCAACATAAATTCTAAATTCAGTATCTGATTAGACTGATCTAATAAAGTACACTTAAAGTTGTCAAGAAGTCCTTCAAAACACACACGGATATGAGCCTAAGATTGACGATTGACACTTGCCTGCAGAAAGCTATAGAATAATGGTAAGAGTGGCACAATTGGATGAGCTCAAACAGTATCTAAAAGGCCTGGAAAGGAATGAGCAGGCAGGGAAGCTTCAAATCCCCTCTCAATCCTAAGTGGGTGGTCCTTTCACTGTGGGTAACTGTGCAGTCGCCAGGCATCCGCACTGAGGTTTTGAGAGGGGGGACCGGCTCTCCAGACGCAACATTCACCATCCCAGGCCCATACATCCACAGAATTAGATTCATGGTACACTGACTTTATTTAAGCTAAGAGTCCTGGCAGTGGCAGCATTAAATGACAGCCAGTTCTCCGGGTCTTTTCTCTGGATTAAAGGATGATTCAGGAGTGGAAGGCAGAATGGCTTAAGAAAAAATTCATTCAAGGAGAAAGAAGTCCATAGTTTATCGGAAGAAAGTAACTGAGACTTGCAGAGGTTGCCAAATTCCATTGAACACTGCGGACATGTGTGAAGATTGACAGAGAGATATGCTGCAGCCCCTCTGCACCCCACCATTCTCCCTCTCTTTCCTCCATCACCACAGAACACACACACACACACACACACACACACACACACACACACCATCATCATCATCATCATCACCATCTTTACAGTTTTATTTTTATAGAAGTTTAAAATATTTCAACATAAAATACAAATTAAAACATTCAACATAAAAGTGAAATTCTCCTTAAGTATACATGCTAAACCATGATTAAACAAAAATATTTTTTTAGATATAAAATGTAATTTATTTATAATATATATTGCACTTGCATCCAGTTATATGACACCAAACGTACACCTTTTTCTTATTTACAGAGGTTGCAATGCAGTTATTTGCTCTTGAAAATCAACAGGATCAACAGCCAAAAGATGCTAGCATATAAAAAAAAATCACTTATTACTTTTAATATATATCCCTTGTCCTTTCATAGAAAATTATTTTCTTTTTTTTAAAGAAATGATCACCATAACTCAGATGATTCAATGTTTTTCTTTCGTTTTATTTAAAATGTTTACACAGTTTCAAGACCACTTTTACTCCAACAGCCAATATTTGGGTGCCACCCAGGCATGGGAATGAAAAGCACCCATGCAGCCTCCAAGCCAAGCACATAAGAACTGTTTAAGTTGGCCCCACAAGTCATACATTTCAATGATTTCAAAGAGACCTCCAATTAAAAGCTACAAACATGTCTTTGGAATGCGAACTAACACAATTAAAAGTGCTTCATGAGTGTATTAGAGGAATAAGTTGTGAATTAGCACTTTGAATACACAAGGCTGTTTTCAGTCCCAAACTCTTTCACTCATTCAAGAAGCAGAGGGAAAGAGGTCTTTTTGAAGTCAGTCAGTTCTCTTTCTTTTCTCTCTCTCTCTCTCTCTCTCTCTCTCTCTCTCTCTCTCTCTCTCTCTCTCTCTCTACAGGCAAAAGAAGATTGAGTCAGCCTAATCTGCTCCTTGTACATTTGAATGTCTTCTGCAAAGAGCTCATCCTGGCTGCTTGATAAAGGCCCAGGTGCAGAGACAGTGGCCGTGCCTAACTTTGTCTCTGTGGGGGCTGTAAATCACAGTGAGAAGCCCACCCTTTGAAGATGCAAGCTTGCTTTCTCCGCTGATTTGTGGCCAGAAGGACAAGCCCTTTACTCGGCCCTCGCACAATACTCTTGCCAAACTAGAGAGGATGTCAGAAGGAGGTAAACTGATAACTTGCTGATATGTTTGAGGGCTCTCAATGAAGCACCACAACACACACTTCATGTAGTAAGAAGCAGGGCTCCTGACTGTCAAAGGTCAAGTGGAAGGAGACTTGGGTGACACCATCAAGATTTAGTCAGAAAATCATATGCAAACAAAAATGTTAACAAGTGTTGACAAGTGCTGCGGGCAGCAGTCTTAACTTTTTTTTTTTTATCCAAGAACTCCAACAGAGTGACACATAAGGCAAAGCCAGGAATCTGGTGTGACCACAACTCTTTATAATTCCTTTAGATGCCTAGAAAGTGAATCATAAATAAGGCTTGTAATTTATTCACTGCCACAGGGTCCATATACAGTACCAATCATTCTGCAGTGAGTTATTTTCCACAATTTGCTCATCAAGCTAACTTAAAAACAAGCTACGGTTTAGGAAGAAAGCTGTTCCAATGGCTGGCATATTGTGAAGTGTAATTTTCATATTAGCCCAGTCTACAGTGTAAACCATATTTAAACACCATAATGTATCACATTTGTATTTGTGTCTTGTCAAGCTCTTTGGTCTTTATAACCAGGTGATAATCCATGACACACATAGACACTGGCTCCTTATTTCATTAGTCCACTACCATGCCATCTAATGATGCCAAAGAAAAGAAATTAGTAGACCGTTGCACGCTCCCTTTGACAGAGTCATTAAGGTGGCCAGTGTGGGGCAAAAGCAGAGCCCTGAGAAGCTCACTGTGACACACAGACTTGCATAGCTTCTGTTTGTTATTTAGATCCTTATTTACACTTGTTGTCAGAGACAGGCTGGAAGCACAGCAGTGGCTTCCTCCATGTGCTGGATAACAATAAGCTGTAGGGAGCAGCCCAGAAAGGCATTTATCCCAGTCCTGCCCCTTCTTGAGAAAAAAGGAAAGCGAGAAGTTTACTGCCTGTGAATCGGAGACTTTCACTCCCCACACACCGAGCTGTCCTCTCCTCCTGATTTCTGTCTGACAGCTCGGAGATCATACTCGCAAGTGGAAGAGACTAAACTTTGATTTCATTTCTGAGATGCAGAAGCGTGCAGAAGTCCAGCACCTTCAATTTCTGCTCAGAGAGAGATCCAGTAACGCAAAACACAGCTGGCCAACTTCTGGCATAAATAACTCGAAGTTGCTCATTGTTCTCATCTGCTCTACTTTACAACTCACAGAAAAGAAAGATGGAGGCAACAAGCAAGCAAGCGAGTGATGTTCATTTTTGGTTCTTAAAGTGCTTCCCTGGCTCTTTCATCGCATTTCATCATTCTGTGCTTTTGCTAATGAATTTAATGAGCCAAAGAAAGTAGAAAATGAGAAGAACACCACTTTTTCAATGCATCATCACAAAAGCTGCCACACAAAAACTGGGACTTCTTTGCACACAATTTTGGGAAACTCAACTCTAGATGAAAACAATTCGGACTATTTGGGGAATGGAGATTCAATCTATGTTTTAAATGATGGCAAGCCAGTATGGCTTATATTTCATTTTAATTTCAGGAACAAAGTAATCAGCAAGAGATAAATAATTATGGCTAGAGGATCAACTGAACCTTGAAAGCTTGTTTATTGACAGGATATTACATCATTCATAAAGAACCCCATTTCCCAAGTGTATCGGTGACTCTTATCATCATTACAATCAGACTAATGAAGTGCACAATCTACTATATGATAAGAGCACACATAAATCGTGGTTTAAAAGTGGTGTTATGTGAGCCTTGTATGGGTGTGTGAGCCCATTGTAACCTTTTTTGTTTGGTGACTTCCTGAGAAGACAAGCGGTGTGTTCGGAGGTATCAGCAGCTGTGTGCTACATGCCTCTGATCCAGGCAGCTATTGACTTCCTGAGATTTGAATTAATTACTTGCTTCACAAGAGAAACTGGATTGCAGTGGAACCCCCTAAGAAGTCCACTCATTCTTAGGAAACTGCCCCATGGACTTGCAGATGGTTTCACTGAGATGTGCTTTCCCATAGAGAACAATTACACAGGGGATTGTGGCGCTGGCATAAACCTGGAGCACACAGTCTCCATTCTGAACATTTCAAAACAGCCATAGGGGAGGTTTGTGACTTAACATAAATTAGACCACCAGGGAATGGGGAGATCTGAAGTGGCGGAAGGGCAATATTGCAGATAAATGCACTGTGCTGAGAGCTTCTACACCACAGAAGAATGAAAATTACGCTGTGACACCTTGGAATCAGATAATAACCAAATTAACACCTTTTAATGTTTGACAAATGTGACCAAAGCAACCTTATCTGTAAATATATTGTGATGTGGTGCTGGTTTAGTCAGTTTTTTCTCTGTGTGTTTTCAGCTCTAGAAAGGAAAACAATGATGAGAGCAATTAATGATGTGAAGAAGAGACAATTACAGTTTATACTTTTGGGGCCTGTGTGTTAGTCTGAAAGGGATTAACTTACTGCTGCGTTTGTATTCTGCCTACTTTCAATTGGCTCAAGCCCTTGTGTTTGGTCTTGTTAGTGCCAGCGGCCCCGTTTCCCAATGAAGAGTACACTTCAGCTGTGATGAAGTATCCAGGAACGCAGAGGTTACCAGTGGCTGCTAATTAACCTCACATTGTGTTCACTAACAAAGAAACAAAGGAACAAAGTGGAATTTCAATGTAAAAGATTATCACAATCACAAAGAGCATAGTGCTGGATCATGCACTTAATGGGGATTTTCACACCGGCCATGACAACATGAGATTAGATCAAAGACAGATGAAGTTACATTAACAAAACAATGCAGTCTTGTTATGCAACAACAAACAGCCATCTGGGCCTTCTCTGGGATAGGAAAGGCTACAAGTGCACAGCATCAACCATCACCAGAGTGACTGTCTTCCTCAACAACTTCTGCAAGACTGTATTTGATTGCGAGAACTTTATTGCAGCTTTGTTCTGTCTGAGAGGAGGTAGCATCCTCTACTCAAATACATTAAGACAAAGAGGAAACGGGCTGTATGTTCTTCACTGGTTATTGTTGTCTCGGTTTCTGTCCCACTGGCTGAATGGCAATTACTGCCGATTTCCTACCCAGCACAGAGCCCAGGCCCGCTGAGGGTGCCCTGACCCTGCAGTATCCAGAGGGGAGAGACAGGATCTGTCAAAACTTACACCTCTCCCTGCTCCCACAGGGAGTTCTCCTCCAGCTGCTGCCCCACGGGGCTTGTTGCGCACTCCTGCTAATCG
>VUQI01031013.1:0-29993 GCA_015106735.1 Paratilapia polleni
TCTCCCATAGGTGTGTCTTTTGTCCTGTCTCCCTCTGCTCTCTTCTGTTTCCCCTCATCCCCAACCGGTCGCGGCAGATGGCTGCCCCTCCCTGAGCCTGGTTCTGCCGGAGGTTTCTTCCTGTTAAAAGGGAGATTTTCCTTCCCACTGTTGCCAAGTGCTTGCTCATAGGGGGTCGTCTGATTGTTGGGGTTTTCTGTCTAATATTGTAGGGTCTTTACCCTAAAATATAAAGCGCCTTGAGGCGACTGTTGTTGTGATTTGGCGCTATATAAATAAAATTTAATTGAATTGAATACAAGGAGCTAACTATATACAAGGGACCCTGGGGAGGCAAAGAATATAAACCCTAATAATAAATAGGCAAAAAAAAAAGAACAAGAAACAAAACTCAAATATAAACAATTCTTAAAACCAAAAAGAATATTAAATACACAAAACTCAAAACCCTGGGTCCAAGGATCATGACAATAACAAAGGTATTTTTATTCACATTTGTGTTGGATTCGGCATTGTATGTTCTGCCTCCTGCATGCTTTACACAGGAAGTGCCCTCAACTAAAGCCTCGATTATACTTCGTTGCAGATACAAACACTGACAGCTGGAGACACCACGGCCGAGTAGTCATTTCTGTTATACTTGTTTGAAGTCCGCTGCCTGTGGTGCATGTGCAGTTGGTGCATTGTAATGTAAATTCTCCACAGACGAGTCTGTGCCGTCACAAAAAATTGGCAGGCTCACTATCTGATAACAAAAATTACATCACTGGGACCCAAGTGGACCTTAGCGGACTCACAAATGCAGAAAGTATAATCAAGATATAAGGCCTGAGTCACGCAGGCTCAGTCCCGCAAATGTGTCCATCTGCGTACGGGTTTCCGTTCAGACAGTGTACGGAGAGTGGTTTTCACCCACCTCAGACATATGCCCATACTTGGAAGCAACAGTGGAGTTCACCAGGAACCAGAGAACTGCGGAAAAACATCAAAGATCAAAAATATAGCATGAAAAGCACAGACAGTGGCTGCAATGGACACTTTTCATTGTTTTTAACACTGGGTTTCACTTCAGCTCTTTGTATGTTATCACTTCTTCACTCATCTCCACGACTGGCTGAAGGACCAACAACAGCACAAGCAAGAGTAGCCCACAGACCTGTTGTACCACATACTTTGTACACTGCCTCCATTGACAACAGAGAGTCTCTGCAGGTAGATGGGCCGTCTACGGGCTGCCAGCGAACTGCCAGTGGACTGCCAGTGCGCTTCCTCCGCTGGACGATAATTTCTCTTTAGAGACCAGTTGACAACCCCCTAGCAACCTCTGGTCACTAGGAAAAAATGTGTATTCCCCGACCAGTTGGCAAGTGGTTGCTGGAGGTTGCTGGTTGTCGCTGGGTGAAATAGAGTGTTTGCAGACAAGTTGGTGTCTCCCATACAAATAATGGGCGACGGCAGCAGTTTGTTAGTGACCAAAACAATCACAAAGAGGCTTTCAGTGCAGCACCAAATAACTCTTTGCGACCAATTACCTAGCAACTGCCAGCAACCTCCCGCAACCACTTGTCAACTGGTCATGTGATACACAGTGACTGGTGGTTACCAGTGGGTCACTGACCGCTCTCTAGGCTGCGTGACTGGGACTTTATCAATCGATTTCACACTGACTGTCAGCAACTACTCACAACCAGTTGGGAAATACTCATTTTTCCCAAGTGACCTGTGGTTGCTAGGGAGTTGCCAACCAGTCTCTAGGCCTGTGTGACTGGGCCCTAAACCAAACAGAGTATTCCTATTAGTGAGAGTGTGCTACACATGAAACTTCGAACAATGCTCGGGCCTTAATCTCTCAACATTGTCTGGAGCTTGTGCATGAGAACAACTTCTGACAGCCAGCTTTTCACTTCAAATTCAAGTATAGCAGATAAAATTTAAACAAAATTGATTGCCAAACATGGCCAGACAAATAATGTACAAATTAGTTTTTTAATAGCATAATCTGGCCTTTAAACGTTTTAAAGACAGATTATAAAATGTGGATCCTAGATTTCCTACACTGTAACTTGATACTGTCTTTCATTAGACCCATCTTGCCATGTAATTTTCAAACTTCCCCATTTGAAATGGAGGCTTTCTGTTAGGAATATGTAATATCTAAATTGAAGCTGAGACATAATCAGGGTTATTTTATCAGAGGACATAATGGTTTTTCACAGGCTGTGCAGTACTTCTCATTAGGAGTTTACAGATCTTCATATGTAAAACTGATGGAGTGCACAGTTAAGATTTTTTTTAGCATTGATAACACTAGTCTTTGTCAGAAAAACACATTTCTAAAGAACATGAAAGATGTCTCTTTGCCAACTACGCAAAAATGCAGGCAGACATTTTTTTTTTAATTTGTTGTTAGTTTTTAGAAACAGAACAAATTAAAGTCAAACTTTAAAACATCAAAGCACATAAAGCAACAAGCAACAAAGAACATGTGTATAATTTATGGGAAAGCCAACTCTTCAAGTGCATTTCATTTCTGGTTTCTTTCCTCATATAGAAGGACAATGAACCATAATGCTATTTTGATCCATCTCACTCTCTTTTCTTATGATTGTGGAATCATCTATATACTGACTTTGCTATACATACTGTAATAAAATGTGTTTTTGCCATGTTGAGACATCGGGTTGCTGAGAGCTGGTTACTAAGATGGCTGCAGAGAAAAAGGAAAATAAATTCTGTGTGAGCAGGGGGATAAAAAAAATAAAAAGAAAAGACTAAGAAAAGGGGGGAAAAAAGCAAAAGGAAAATACAAGGAGTGAGGGACTTGTGAAGTTTAGAGGTACAGCGGGACCTTATAAAGTGGGCCAAAGAGTGTGAAGATAGAGCACATAAAAAGCGAGTCGGGGATAGGGAAGATTGGAAAAGAGAGCAAAGCCAAATAGAAGACAGATTGGTCTGCAGAAAGTGGAGAGCAGAGAGATGAGAAGGAGAGGGTGCAGGAAGGAAAGAGAGAGGAATGAGATGTACGGAAAAGAGAAAAGAGGAAGAGAGGCAGAAAGGGAAAGAAAAAGATATAAGAGGGAGAGTAAGAGGTCATGGAGTGGTTATGAAACCAACTCTGACCTAATCTGGCGTGTTTATGACTCTGTGTTTTCCTTTTTTTCCAGGCAGTGAGATGCAGGCTGGAATTAGACTGGGCGGTGGCTTAGGATGAGCTCAAAGAAAAGAGAGAGACAGAAAGATGGGAGCCTTTTGTATTGTCATTTTTACTCTGTTAGTGTGAGTGTGGCACTGGGTGGAAGTGTGAAGGTCAGTTTCATTCAGATGTGCCCAGCAGCACCTGAGCCTGAATCACTAACATCTAGTAATCATTAACCAGTGAAATGAGTACAAACAATACAAAGATGTTAAGGTAATTTTCCATTTCATGACTGTGCATTGTCGATGTTCAGATGTAATTGGTTTAACCTGTCAGTCTTTTATTACAGAGTAACTTGTCTCAAATTAGTCACTTTTTATGCTTTTTTTTTCTAGTGCAAGTCTGTCATGATTATTGCAACGTGACTTCAAGTTAAAATTGTGATTCTAAATAATCAGCCCAGTTTCATGATTGATAAAACAACAGATAAACTTCTGGTGGTGTAATAGATATAATTTCAGTAAGACCGGTTTGTTGGTGTAACAGGGCTGCCAACACTGGCAGGAAAGAAAAACCCAGGAAAACAGAATCAGAACCAGAGCAGTGCAACGTCATCTGACAAGGTGCTGTGCAAGTGCACATTAGCTTAATTTGTGATGTGAACACTGCATTTCTACAAGACAAAATGACTAACATTGTAAAAATTTCCAGAGTTTTTAAATTCTGTTTATCTGACAAGCCCTTAAACACAGTAATCTGTTACTCAACCCAGCAAAGCATCGCAGATCTTTGCATTTTTTAAGTCTGCAATCTGAACGCTCATGAAGTATCAAGGGTGTCATACGGGCTGTAAAGAGCCTTAAAGCAACTGTGTTATCTGTGATTTTTTTTTACTGTATAAATAAAATTGTATTAACCTAAAGCTTTAAATCAATATACAGATTTTTTCATACTTAAGGTCTTCTGTTTCATCCTACTGTCTCATCTTATGTCTGTGTCTATAGTCACCATCTTAAACTCTATCTGTGCTTCCATGTCACCTGTTGTGTTCCCACTTTGATAGTTTTGATACTTTTCACATTGTAACTAAAGCCCTGTCCACACAAACACGGGTATTTTGGAAGACGTAGCTTTTTCTGTGTGTTTTAGCTGTTTTTTACATTTATGTGTACAAGGAAAACAAAGATTTTGTCTTGCAGTGTCAAAGGTCTGCTCCTTTATCTCATTTTTTTGATGTCAGACTGCACCATGCTATTGTTTGTAGGTTTCTGATTGGCCAACAGTTCTATACAGTTAGGATTACAGTATATCACCACCTGTTGCTTTGGCATGCTCTTCATAGTGCTTGACATCATTTTTTTGCATTTTAATGTTAAACGAGATATTTTTCAAAATGAAAGCAGAAAATCCCTGTTTTAAAAAATACCCGTGTACATGTGGGTGAAGCCTAAACCTTAGACAATGTGACAGTAAATGCCAATCTTTGCAAATCTTTGAAATAAAATCCATCTTCACCATGAATTAATAAAAGCTACAGGAATGTAAAGAAAATGGGCAGATCTGTGTTGTTATGGAGTTTGTCCACTGACTAACAACCTGCAAAATCGACAATAAATTATGACAGTGTGCAGATTTTTGCATCAGTTGGGCACATATGCTCTGACTGTATACACATACGTGAGGAACAGAATCAAGGGGAAAAAATAGTGAAACCAGCAGAGATTAGAAGAGACTATCACACCCATCAAAACTAGATTTGTGAAACTATGAGACCGTGAGTTTGGTCAGACCTGCATTTATAAGGACTAAATTTCTAACTGAAGATGATGGAATCACCAAAATAAGGGGACAATTTATAGAGGTAAACAGAATCTAATTGTGCTTTTGTGCAGAATTCTGCATTCCTTCATGGCATCTCATAGATTTTATAAGCAAATTCTATATTGAGATTTTTCTTGCCAATTTCAGGCTTTCATCTGAAAAAGCTGTTAAAAAATAGGTCAAATGTCAAAATACTTTTTTTTAAAAAAAGTAATACTGTGTATTGTCTCTCCAAAACCAGCTCAAACAAGTATGCACATTTCCAACAAGGTACAAACTGGTGAGATGAAGTAGAAGTTTTATTGTCATATGCACAGTGGAAATAAACACAGCAGTTTACACTGTACAATGAAATTCTTATTTCACACAACACAACTATAAAATTTCTAATAAAATAAAAAAATAAAATAGAATAAAGATCCAAGAAATTGACAAAAGAAAATGCAAGTAATAAATATGCAAACAATGAAATGAGTTAAAGAAACCTGAGTTGTACCCATGCATTGTGCAAGATGTGGAAGCAGGTTTAGTGAAAACGCTCTTTTTTACTATCAGGGCTCTGTAGTGTCCAATACAAACAATTCATCAGCTTTTATGGGGTTAAAAAGGACTGAATCTGTTTGTTTGAGCATTTACACCCAAATTTGCTGATCTCACCACAGTTCATCGGTCTTGGACGACATAAACCAGTTACATCTCTGGAAAATCACCCTGGCTTCCAGTCACAGTTGGCCAAGTAGCAGGTGATGGACCAGCTTCAGAAAGTGTTTCTAGATAACATCATAGACTACAGCCCAGACTGCCTCTCCTGTTGTTAATTAGGCTGAAGAATAGAATAGAACGTAATGAAATGGAAAAGATGCTACCGAAACATGGTAAATATGATAATGCCATGATTGCAAAGTCATCATAACGGCCTTCATGTGGGTTATTGTAACAGTGGCATATTTTGGAGAGGCACCAAATGTTCCCTGTTCATGTGTCATCACAACCTCTCATCACGTTGTGATTATATCAGCTGAGGGATCATGCCAAGCCGGTGTAATATAAACCCTGCGTTGTGCCTCATTTGAGAGCTGCAGTTCATTACTGAACTTGATAGTAGGCGTGTGTGTGTGTCCGTTTGACAAACAGAGAGAGACAGTTTTGTCTGCATGTCCATCACGTGTGTGGCATGACAGACTCAGAGAGAAACTTGTGTGTGCAGTGGCATGAATGTGTGTTAAAGCGAGCGTGTGTAGAAGTTTCTGGGAAATAGTTGAGAGGCTCACCAAGTCCGCTTACTGTCTGGGAAAAGGCATAAACAGTGGTGTTTTAATGCCTTCCTCCATCCTCTTCTGGCTGCATGTGACTGTGAAACAGCAGTACTCACAGGCTTGTGTGTCTGTTTTGCTTCCTATTTAACAGACAGCATTTCATCTGATACAACAGATTGCATATGAAGCCTGCACCCTGATGAAAAATTCAGATTTGCATTAAGTATACACCAGATATAATATTATCCTTCCCACAATTAACATCCAACCAAGCTATTATCAGTACGGTTTTTGTAAAATTTTTATCATGTTTATATGATGTGCAAACACTTCACAAAAGCCTGGTTTAAATCCATGTATATCCTGCTGTTTACTGCAGGGAAAAGGCCAACTAACTACCATCAGGTTTTCTGTCTTCTCCCTTACAGGGCCTCTTCAACCCCCACCCCTTGTTCTTACACACAAACACCAAATCTCTCTCTCTTGTTCTACCAGCGCACACACACACACACACACAAATACACAGATGTGAGCACAGAGAGAGAGAGAGAGAGAGATGCACACAGTCTGGAAGTTTAGGTGCACACACACACACACACACACACACACACACACAAAGACACACAAGAACACACAGAAATGCTTACCCTTACACCCCCTCATACACACATTCCTACCCGCTCTGCTGAGACGGTATGTGAACAAACCACAGGCAGGGAGAGGTAGAGAAGGCCAGGGCTCCACTTTTACTGATTACTGCAGGAGAGAAGAGGAGTGAGGAGGCTTCTGCCAGTTCCTCACACATCGACCTGTGCACACCTATATGCACATCCACACAAAATACATGAGAAATAATTAATCTCTCTACAGGCCGATACACTAATAAATGTAGAAATGTACACAATAAAAAATGCATGTTACTAAGAAGTTTACTCAAAATGATCAAATCAGCAGGACTGCCCATACATCCTGCAGAGACAACACAGACACCTGTATACCATTTGGTCTTTAAACACATAGTGCAACATATATTAATCCTTTTACAGCTCCCATTCTTGGACAAACATTTAAACTGGCTCCCCTTTTTCCACACCTCTCCACCCTCTTAAACTCCCATTCTAACACTCCTGTGTGTTTATTAAGCCGCCCTCACATACGCTCCCAGGTGTAATGCTAACACTTTTCATACACTATACCAATCATGTTACACACAGACATACAGCCATTTACACCCTTACGGTACAACCTGCTGTAAATTGCCAAACTGGAAAAATGTTGCAATTTTTCCATAATTCGCATTTCTTTTTATGTGTGTGTGTGTGTGTTTGTGAAAAGTGGCCTTTTTGTTTCATTTATTACCGCCATAAATTTATCTTGCCAAGTCTTTGTTACTGAACATTTAAGGGGTGTGATCAAAAAGTTGTGAGAATATGTCTATAAAAATCCGAAGCCTTGCCTGATTTAAATGTAGCCATTCTCACGTTCAAGATTGTCTTCGCAGGCATCTCCAGCTTCCAGCACGGCTGCTATTTTTAGATTGCTACCTAGAAGTCCTGCTCTGAGCACTTGCACTGTGCACTCTATGGGTTCACCATGAACCTCAAACTTCCACAAAGGGCAAACTTCAATTTCATTTTTAAACTGATGGATTTCTCGCTACAACCAAGCAGTTTTCAGCAGTTTTCAGCTGAAGAGTCCACAGTTTCCACTCCTGAAAGCAGTATCAGGTGAGGAGTGCAACAATGTTATATCAGCATTCATGTCCAAGGAGGTGTCTGAGGGAGAATTTTCAGGGGAAACAATCTCAGGACCTGGAAATTGAGATTGGTCAAATTTAAATCAGGTAAGGCTTTTAATTTTTATAGACATTTTCTAAGAACATTTTGATCCCACCCCCTGCAGCAAGAACTAAAACAGTACAATTTGGACATCAATATAACAATAAGTATACATTTGAAATTTACCTCAACTCAATAATTATTTCTTGTCATGGGCCAAGAGGTGGGGTTCATCACAGCTTAGGGTTAGGGGTTAAGGTGGGGTTGGTTCATCACCAATGATGACTTAGATGGCGCAGGATTAACTTTGTATTTGATCTGTCATGTTTGTGAGACTGGTGCATTGCATATATTAGGTATGACAGAACTGTGGATCATTACAGGTCCTAAAGCACACATACAGTGGATATAAAAAGTATACACCACTTGTTAAAATGCCCCAAAGCATGATACTGCCACCACCATGCTTCACCATGGGTATGGTGTTCTTTTGGTGATGCAAAGTGTTTTTGTGCCAAACGTACCTTTTGGAATAGTGGCCAAAAAGTTCAACCTTGGTCTCAGACCATAACACATTTTCCTGCATGCTTCTGGGAGACTTTATGTAGTTTTTTGCAAATTGTAGCCAGGCTTGGATGTTTTTCTTTGTCAGAAAAGGCTTCCATCTTGCAACCCTACCCCATAGTCCAGACATATGGAGAATACGGGAGATTGTTGCCACATGTAGTACACAACCAGTACTTGCCAGAAATTCCTGCAGCTCCTTCAGTGTTGCTGTAGGTCTCTTGGCAGCCTCCCTGACCAGTTTTTGTCTTGTGGTTTCATCAATTTTGGGGGGACGTCCAGTTCTTTGCAATGTCAGTGTTGTCCCATATTTTCTCCACTTTTTGATTGTCTATACTGTGTTCTATGGTATATCCAATGCTGTGGAATTTTTTTGTACCTTTCTCCTGACTGATTCCTTTCAACAATGAGATCCCTTTGATGCTTTGTAAGCTCTCTGCGAACCATGGCTTTTGCTGTAGCAGGCAACTGAGTAAATGTCAGGAAAAATCCTACAATGACAGCTGAACTTTTTGGGGTTAATCAGAGACTCTTTAATTGATGGCAGCTGTGTACCCAAGAAGACTGAATCCTGTGATTAAATCAATGTATATGTATAAGAAAATGCATTACTTTGGCCTAAAACCAAGTCTCAGCTCTCAAACACCTTCCAAAAATGTCCTCAGTCTCAAATTAAATAATATGAAATCTGGTCCTCTGACAGACTTAAGTATGAACCCACCCACATACTGTATGCAGAACTGTTGCTGACTATCAAGTTCTTTCATATCAAATCGACAGAACAATATCCTCTCAAGAATCCGCATGTACCAATAAATTCTGCTCCAGACAGGACTCCCTTCATCCAGCAGCCAAAAACAGAGCCCCTTCCTTGGAGCTTTATGTCTTCCTGGGTTTTCTATGCTCAGATTCCTTTGTAACTGTATGTGCTGTGCATGTGCCAAAATCAAAGCCAGATTCTTCTTCCTACAGGGATATGTCTATCCTTCTGCTTTTCTATCTGTCTTCCCGAACTGTCATTAAAAAAAACTGTAATTGAATGTTAAAAACCTATGAAGATATGACTTCAGCTTCAGCAGTCATGAATACAAATTGAGGTTTGCAAAGATCGAAGATTGTTGGGAGTTTTATTTTTTGTGCACCAGGGGAAGACTGATGGCGCAAATTGCTAAATTAAAGACTTAAATGTCCAGTGTCTGCAGCCCTGTGTGCTCTGTGTGTGAGGTAGGCAGGAGCCTGGCATCATTCAGGGTAATGCGACTGAAAAACTAGCTCTGCTCATTGCTTTCCTATCACTCATGCATGCCACCATTTGCATGTATATTGCAGACATAGAAATGCATATGGCTGAGAGGTTTCTAAACTCCCAAACCCCTCTCTCTTTCACTCAGCTCCACACCACCTCGCTCCAGCCATCTCAAAATCTTTGAAAAATCTCTGCATCGTCATTTCATCTGATATCTTTTTCCTTTTGTCTGAAATATATTAACATACTCGTCTCTCCTCCTCCTCCTCCTTTTCCTTTCGTGCTTGCTTAATTTCTCTTTCTTTTGCTCCTCTAATGCAGCTTTTATCGTGAGTCCTGTTCTTTTTTTATTAGCAGTCCAAGAAGCGTGACATTTATGTGAACTGCTCTTGGAGGTTCTCTTCCCTATTGTCTATCAGTGGAGATGCAGAGCCCTCAGTACCGTGGCTCCACACAGGGTCAGCTCTTGCCCTCTGTCGCCATTCATAATTCTCATATCAGCCAGCAATGAAACTTCATATCTTCATATCTTCAAATCAACGATCCCTGCCTTTTAATAATACGGGAAATTGCTGGTCTAGGTAGCTGCTTGCAATGAATATTCTGGATCTACATCAGTTGGATTCATTAAATCAGAAGACATAAAAGAGGAAAATACCTTGTTAACTGTTGTTTTATGAAAATATTAAATTTGTCATTTATAAGTGACAGTGATGTTCATTTTTTTTCCAGGTATGCTTTGCCTGCAGCAAAAATACCATCATATTATCTCTCAATGACTCTCTTGCTTTCGAACGTGTTTAACAAAGTGATGAGGAGCGCACTGGAGCCTCTAATGACCACAAAACATTTCCCCTCCCACTTCCAAGTCTTCTCCTGAGAGCAACCTGGAAACTGAACCCGTATGTATGTGCACTGGGCACACAGATCCAGCTTCTGACTGATCTGTTTAAAGACACACCAGCCACTCTGATTACTGTCTCCATAGCCAGCCATAAATAATGAGATTTAGCTCAATTAGGATCCTCTTGAGGTGTAAAACAAGTGGAGAGGCTGCAGTTAGTCTCCAATAATCCACACAGCTCCTGCTCAGCCTTCTAGTGGATTACAACCCCAGGGTCACTGTTTATCCTTTACGCAAACTGGCTGCTGTGTGCACTGCTCATGCTGCAGAGCGTAGCACAGCAGAGCAGACACCTCCTGCCCTGATACCATCTGATCTCTCAACTACTTGACGAACAACAGGACACCAGCAGCAGTACCATCATTGCCGATGCTCCATCCGTCTTCCAGCTCTTACTCTGGATCTCTATCGCCACTGCTCAGACATGGGGCCTAGAAGGGCAATTCAATCTCAGTCGTATCTGCTGAGAAATGGAAATGCTGCTGCCACCGCCTTGTACAGTGGGTGGTAGGCCACAGGCCACATGTGTGTAATGCCACAAAGGAAAGAAGACCTTTAAGTTCCTCAGCCTGTGAGAATGTGTTTAATCATCACATGCAATTATATACAGCCACACTTGCAGTTTAGCATAAGCACCCAGTCTCATCTGAATGTAAGACGTTGGATCAAATATTCACAATTGGTGCAAGTGATACTGAACCAAATTTACAGAGACACAAATATGTTCAGCCTCAACTGGAATTCAGCTGAATGCCATCCCAAATATGGCAAAAAAAATATCGCTGGCCTGCACTTGACCTGCTGCTCCTGTTAAGAGGTTTTAAATGTATATACTGTAATTGTGAATGCTCAGTTGGGAGGATAGAGGATAGTCATACTAAAAGTCTGCCCTGCCTTTTTTTTTTTTTTTGAATCAGTGTCAATAAAGTTGAAAATCAATCATCACGAGCAAATCAATGTGATATTAAAAAGCCTCAGTGGTCCAACTAAGCGCATGCTTTGGCACCAGCTAGAAGAAAAGATGAGCAAATTTCAAAAGTCAGCTAAGTACACTTGGATAAGCAGCTCTTTGTGCAGCACAGAAAATCCATGTATTCAGGCGAGGAAGGTAATGCAATCAGATGACAAATGAGAATGCCAAAAGGATGACCAAACTGCAGAGACAGTAGTAGACACGCTTCTTGGACTGCGGTTCCACAAATTGCATGCCATCCAGATCAGTGTGCATCTCACTCTTTTGGGAGTGATTGACAGTTACAAGCTTTTGCAGGTGAAAAGGGCTGCAAACCTCACCTCTGACATTTGAGAACACTCCAACCAATATTACAGAAACTGTAGTTTTGAAAGAGGGAGAAAGGAATGTCTCCCAGGGAGGTGTGGTCTGTCTGTCTATATGTCTGTTGGTCTTTTGGGCTCCCATTTTATGGTGTGTTGGTGAGACTGACACAGATATGGTTTCACTCCGCCTGGCAGAGCCAGGCCCCGCTGCTGACAGCAGGTTTTATTTGATGTGGATGTCCCGTGTTGGGTTTCAGCGCTGGCTTCAACATATGATCTCAATTATGACCAGAGGAGGAACGCATGCTGGTGGATGACTGGTGACTCTGGGCAGACAGAAGGGGGGGTTGGGGGGTGGAAGAAGAGATGGAGGTAGGCCAACAGATGGAAAGTGGTGTGGAGGGAGGGAGAAGTGTAAAGACAGAGAGACAAATGGATCAGGTGGAGGAGACAAGAAGAGAAGATGAAATGGATGAGTGGATAAAAGAAGTAGATAAAAATGGTTTGGTGTGAAACAAAGTCCACATAGAAGGGCTTATATAATGTCTCTTTAAAAGTAGGTAGACTTCTTTATAATTACCTCTAGGCAGTTAGACCTGTGTCACACTATATGCAAGATTTTAATACAAATCTTGGTCCAGATAAACAAAGTTAAAAAAAAGAGAGAGAGAGAGCTTGCAACTGAAAACCTTTGTCAATGGTCAGTGGTTTAGTTTGATTGTGGGGTCTTATATTTACCACAAAACAGATGCTGATGACACTCAGAGAATGTAGTTACGAAGAATGCAAGTTTACATCTTCCCACATGGACATCACTTACCATCTGTTCATTTATTACATAAAAACTGCATCAATAGTGTTGTTAGTGTTATTGTTGTTTTGTATACAGTACTGTGCAAAAATCTTGAGCCACCCCCTATGTCTTTATATTTTGCTAAGAAAATGGGTCCAGTGATTTGTTGAAACATATGCAAACATACATGGAAATACAGCATATAAGGCAAAAACAGAGTTTGTACAATTCTGACGAGCTTGAAAGTCAATATTTGGTATGACCATCTTTATTCTTCAACACAGCCTGAACTCTCTTAGGCAGCTTTCTTGTAATTTCTTTAAGTAGTCTTCAGGAATAGTTCTCCAGGCTTCTTGAAGGACATTCAAAGCTCTTCTTTGGATGTTGGCTGCCTTTTGTTCCGTTCTCTGTCAAGATGATCCCACACTTCTTCAGTAAAGTTGAGATCCAGGCTCTGGGGAGGCCAATCCATGACTGATAATGTTCCATTGTGTGTTTTTCTATCCAGGTATGCTTTTACTGCTGAAAACTGAAGCTGTTGCCAATCAGATGCTTTCCAGCTGGTATTGTATGGTGGATCACAATCTGACGGTACTTTTCTGTGTTCATAATTCCATCAATTTTGACAAGATCTCCAACACCACTGGCTGAAATGCAGCCCCAAACCATGACAGAGCCTCCACTGTGTTTTACAGATGGCTGTAAACACTCACTGTTGTACCTCTCTCCTGACCTCCTCCGTACATATTGATGACAATTTGAACCAAAATTTCAAATCTGGATTCATCACTCCATAAGACCTGTTACAGCTGATTTTCAGTCCAGTTCTTATGTAATTTGGCATACCTCAGCCTTTTCTCCCTGTTTTCCTTCCTTAAGAATGGCTTCTTGTCAGCCACCCTTCCACTAAGACCATTTCTGATGAGGCTGCACTGAACAGTAGATGGATCAACTGAAGGGCCAGCAAGGGCCATCTGCATCTCTCAGGTCCTGTGTCAGGCCTTTTCAGATACTGTCCATCTTCTGTAGATAGCTTTTTAGGTCAGCCATGCCTTCTTTTGTCCAATTTCCTCTTGTTTTTTTAAGGACACACTGCACACCATGCTGAGATATGCCAGGTTTTTGGCTGATAGTTCTTTGGGCATCACCTTGTTGCTGCAGAAATACTATTTTATGTTAAATTGTGTTATCTTTGGCATTTTTTGTAGATTCAGCTAAAGAAATGAGAACAAATTATGTGTTTTTGCAACAGCCTGCTAGTAACAAAGTGTCTAAAGATACAATTTAAAATTGGTTCTTTGCTAAGTTGTAATCTGTAGACACAACACTGGTTCATCCCTTGACTTAGGTGTCTTTTTTATACTTGAATGATTCATAGGTCAGTCTTAAATGGTTTAACACACAAAGCAAAATATTCTTCTGAAAATGGTCAGGTACAATGACTGGACTGAAAATGAGTGAAAAAGCAGCCAATGTCCAAAGAAAACCATTGCAAGACCTTCAGAAAGCCTGGAGAACTGTTGCTCAAGACCACTTTAGAAAATTACAAGAAAGTCTGGCTCCTTGGAAGCAAAATATAAAGAAATGAGGGGTGGCTCGAGACTTTTGCACAATACTGCATGTTATGTATGGCCTTCAACAATGTATAGACTCATATGTTGTCACTGCTTCAACTTATTTTACTTACTAATGCACTTTTCTTTTTTTTTAACACAATGCAACAAATTAATTTAGTCATTAATTTAGAAGTAATAGCTACAGAGTGGAGTTTAGTCTAAGGAAATAACGTTTTCTGCTAAATTAATTACATTTAGTAATAGAATATGATTACAAATGATGATTTAGTTGCACGGGATACAACTTCCTTTGATGCAAGATGCAGGAGCGCAGTGACTCACAGCCTGTCTTTACAAACTATTTATTTTTAAATGATATTTCAATCTACTGCAAGTTTCATGGCAAACTTGACAGCAGCATTCAGAATTAGCTCCACTGTATTGATAATGAGCTCCATGTAATATACTTCCTTCCATACCAAAATGACATGAAACTGCAAGGATACAAATAGCTAATCTGATACAGCATGTGGTTCATGAAACTTAATTATGTTGGCACAATACTTGGGATGTTACTTAACCAAGTGCCTCTCAGCACAGCTCTTTAAAACCTGGAATATGTTCAACTAATAGAATCAAGGTGTTAGATGGCATTTGTTTAAAGGGAGAAGAATTAATTACACAGTAAGTCTTACATCGCACCTGCTTTGAAAGGTCATAATGGTAAATGACTTAAAGGTGGCAAACAGGCGTTGTGTTCAGCAAATGTTTTAATTCTGTGTAAAGAGTTGTAATAAGTCAGAGTGCAGAAAAATAACTTCAGGAGTATATATTCAGGTAAAGCACAAAGACCACAATTATTGCAATGCATCCCTCCCATACATTACGTTATTTTCAAACTCTAAGTGGAGTGATAATTACGTTATTTTCAAACTCTAAGTGGAGTGATAATTGACGCAAATGGAGCTAGTTATGACAGTATTATCATCAGTGACACTGGCAATCAGTTTTGACAATTAGGAATCAAAACTAATCAAGACTGCATTCTACATGATATAATTTGACCTTCAGGGGCCTAAAATTTCTTTCAACCTCCAAAGATTAATTTCATGTTATTATTTACATTACATTATTTCATCTACCTCAAACTGGCTGCTATTATAATCCCAACCACACAGAACTGCCTTGCAAATGTAATTCTTCAGTAACTTGCTTATGGTACAGGCTCCCATCATCCCTTGTGTTGATAATAACTTGGTGTAACTCTAACACCAATGTGTTAAATAATTTGATGGAGGAGGGGGGGTCATATTTATTGGATTCAACTGTTTTGGGGGCTCTCTCTGCCTTAAATTGAGCCTGCACACCATTCTATAATTCCTCCTTATCGGCCAGAGGCTTTAGTTATTTACTTTAAAATGGACTAATTTCTTATTCCAGCGGAGGGGGGACAGGCCGCTGACTTGAACAGCTGCTTCATGACCCAAAAAACTGTCAGTCTTTCCCTGGAATAAATTGTGGAATGTTCCATTTCGCGGCGCGGGGGTGGCGCACACTTTGAGGATACTACCATCTCACATAAAAATGAGTTGCTTTTGTGTTTTGGCGAAATAAAAACAGTCACACAAATGTGTCAAAATCAGTGTTTCTACATTTTGAAGTCAAGCGAGGTTCTGACTCGGGCAGGATTTAATGCTTGCTACCGCTTACCCCCGCCGCTGAGAGCAGAGGTTCGTGTAGGCTCATAGTAGAATCAATTCACAGAAAGGGCAGCTTGAAACCGGCCGCTCATGCCTGTGCGCTTAGTTTGGAGAGAGTGGCGTGTCGGGCAGCTTGGAGTTTAATAGTCCGGGTAGCATCCTTGCTGTATGTACATGTCTGTCTCCCCATGCGTACGTGCATGGCTGGTACGGCTGTAAAAGACCGAGAGACAGAGCACGAAAGAGAGTAAGAGAGGAGAAAAAAAATGTGCTCGGAATTTTGATTTGACATGCTGTTAAAGCTTTGATTGAATCTTTGCTTTTAGGCGCAGCCGAGGTTTATGACAGATGTCGTGGTGAAATAAAGTTAGTGTTCCAACCAAGTCCGCTGTGGTGGATGTCTTGGTGCTTTCCTCTGTCTCTCTGAGGGTGTGTGGATGTGGATGTGTGCAGGGAGGGGAAGAAGCGGCTGACAGAGAGATGGAGAGTGTGCGAGCTATTTCCCCCTCCCCAAAAACACAAAACTTTCCACCATGTCAAAGCTTATCTGACACAGAATCACATTCATTTTGACACTTGTCACACACAGTTGGCATGACTCAGACGGCTGCAAAGTTGACAGGTTTCATGCCTAGCTACCTCTGTTTTTCCTTCCCTTAAAACACACACACACATACACACATCAGGTCTTCATTCAAGACTTTAATTTCAAAATATGTCCACCCCAAGAAGTCAAAATATTGTGGGGGCAAAAAAATTTAAAAAGAAAAGCACGGATCCATTTATATTTCTGTGTGGTGCAAAATAAATCTACCTACTTAAAGTGTAAGTTTAAACTGTGGCGTCTATAATATTAATATTTAAAAAGCCAATTTACACATACCCATTAAAACCATTACTCCTGCTATTAGCGCAGCTTTATTTAACTTCTCATCTCCAGGTCACTTCCTTGCAAGAATACATTACATTTTCATCATTTTCTCTGAGTGTAATATTTGAGATAAATTATTCACAAATATACACTACAATAGACTATCCAATCAATCCCACTGATGAACTCTCCTTCTCCTTCCCTTAACTGTCTCTGGCTGTCGCTCCTCTCTCATTATTCTGTTCATTTTCACAGTCACACACACATGCGGCTCTGCGTGTGTGTATCCCCCTGTTTATGCGTGTGTGTGTGTGTGTGTGTGTGTGTCAGTGGTGGCGGCTTGTTTAATGCACTGCAGGTTGGTTCCTGCAGCAGGTCTGGCCAGATAAGAGCAGCACACAGCTTTCTGCTGGGAGGGAAAGCGAGAGAGGAACATTGCCTCTTCACTCACATAAACCATTAAATTGTAATAATGGGGCCACCAGCGCTCAAACCTGGTTCCATAGCGCCCCCTAAGGGTGATAATCTGAATGACAGCCGAACTGTCGGGGTCCTAGATGCACCCCAAGGCTGAATGACACACTAATGACAATTATTTGGCGTTGAGGGTGATCAGAAAGGGAGGAAAAGAGGAGAGGAAATAGAGAATAACTTGGAGCTTAACCACAAGTGGAGGATTTATACACAAAAATAGCAAATAAAATTTACGTTTCCTTTTTTTAATGGACAGATTTTTTATTTCTCCACAACAACTGAATCTCTGAGAGCAAGGAGACAGCTTCGAAACTGCATTTAGATCATCATATAGGGAGACTAAATTCACTCTAGTGAAGTGTTTTTCTTTAACAGGCATGACCTCAGTATTGATATATGAAATCCACTGCTTGGAGCCATTGTCTCATTGCAGACAAAACTAAACAGATAATTCCTCCTGCTCCCTGGGGTGCAGGAAAGCGGCACTCAGACGCAGAATTACTAAATGGTCATCCACACGCTGTGTTCAAAGTACAGACAGAGCTCTCATCAGGTCATAAATGTCAGCTCGTGTGACGTGTGTTGTCCGAGCCTGAGGCTGCAAGGACCATAAAATCTCAGTTTATCTTTCCCTGCGTCAACACAGAAGGACTGATTGTGGAAGACAGAAAAAGAGTGAGACAACAGTGCCTATTTGCATTAAATGAGTCAACGTGTCTGTGTGAAAAGAACAATCCGTTCCTTTATATGTATATATATATATATATATATATATATATATATATATATATTTACCCCCTACAATACATTGACAGATAAAAAATATATTATCTATTTTTAACTAGAGCTGATAGACGCACGCAAGAAACCTCTCTCTCCCACTCTCTCCAGTTTGTTATCAGTGAGATCCCATTGCTGCCAAATCATTCACCGCACACAGAGCGAAGGCCGACCTGGTCAAGTTACTGAAGTGGTGCTACAGCAGGCAATTTTTCTCTCTTTACCTAAAGTGTCTGAATGTATGGCAGACAAATCAGAGCTTTAATCCATCTCCTGGGTGTGTGAATATGAAGTTAAAGACACAGATTTGCACCTTCTGCGCACACAGCAGTTTGAGGAGTTGACCTTATATGACAAAAAAAGAAAGAAAGAAAGGGAAGTCCGAGCATATTCCTTCTTCAAATCATGTGTCAGGGCCAGTCCTTCAATCTTGGCCCTTTTTTTTTCATGTTTCCATAAAACACATCTTAACTTACTCTAATTCCCTTTGCTTAAAAGCTTGTTTTACCTGTCATCACTTGTTGACACACACACATGGCAGTGTTAATGGAGAGTGCTGCCTTCACAGACACACCATGCATGGTGACCAGTGACAGCAGCACCACCACCCACTTCAAACTGTATCCTGCCAAAACATCATGGGGTGGTGTAATATAACACCCTCTTGTAGAGAAGCTTCTTTCCTTTGATTATGTGTCACAGCTGAGGCATGTTTTGATATTTCCTTCCGTCTGTCTGTCTTTCACACAGCCATCCAGCATGTTATGCTAATTGGACACATGCACTGGAAGCTCTGTTGTGTTGCCCTTGTTTTGTGGTGTTTGATTATGAATTCATTGTATCTCGTCTGTTTTTGATGCTGTGACAGGAAAGGCTAAGAATTTTTTCATGTCTCTTCTCTTCTCTTCTCTTCTTTCTAACTTAGCTTAAGAACTTCATTGCATGTGTTTGTCTCCTGCAGGTGAAGCCAGGTTGGTGCATCCTTTCTTCTCTCAGCAGTTTGTCCCACCAACCTCTTCCAGTCTCTACATGTTGCGACCCTTTCATCATATTAGAAAAAAGGTTTCTTGTTAAATGATTTGTGAACTAAATGTCACCATGTTTCATCATTATTTTCAAAATCTCAGCTGCTTGTGTGAGTCGTCTGTCATGGCATGGTTATAGCATGGAGCGGTCCTCGTGTACAGGAATATTCTCTTAAAGACAAGGTGTGTAATGTGATAAGAATCGAATAAAAACTCTTTTCTCTGATGCATAATTAAAAAAAAATCCCACTCAAGCTTAGATGAATAAGCTTGAGCAGGATTCAGTATTTTAAAAATAGCATAAAGTCCTACAAAAACCTTCATATCAAACCTCTGCTGCCACCAAGTGGACCGAAATACTTATTACACAATGAAAACTGAGAATTTTATTTATTCTTTCCTCTCTCTCTCTCTCTTTCTAATAAACTCAGTGTCGAAAAGCTTGTTGATGTCTGCATATGCCTGTGACTGCTCCCGAGATGGAGAAACATCTATCAGTGGGTAGCACCTAATAATCATTATTAATAAATGGCAGATTGACAGGCAATCGAGCCGTTTAAAGTTATATAACTGTTAGCAAGAAATTAAATGATCAACAAGAATGTTTACAGCTTTTAATAGCTGATTTGAAAACCATCTATGAACATTATCAGAATGACTTTTATAAAGTTGCAACAGATGTTTGCAAATGGTTAATAAGTACTCTGTAGTGCATCTATAAATATTATTTGATGAATATTATAAAGCTGAAATGAATGCTTATAATATTTCTTTAGGAAAATTTGTCAGTAGGTAGGCGGGATGGTCTAAAACCCAAGATTGTTAATCTGGAGCTGCAGTTTATGTCCTGTTTTACTTACTGTTGTTACTTTTACTAGCTCTTTGTTCCTGGTTAAAATATACATGTTCACAACATTAACCCTGCATACTGAACTATAATGACACTGGTTTTTACACCCGGGGATGAGAATGGGCTCACTGACCAGTTTAAAAAAAAAACTTTTACAAAACAACTATAACATTTGATAATCATTAAAATATACAGAGTAGAGTTTAAAGTGATAATTGTTAATATAAAATGTAATTGTTATTGACTCTTATCAGCTATGATACAATGCACTCAATTAAAACAATATATTTCAGAAATAATTTTATATTACATAAACTAATGACAGAATAACACAGTGATTAGCTAATTAATTTTCATTTAATTGCTTGTTAACTGTAAAATAATTATTTACTAGAGTCCACGTAACTATCAGTTTACAGTTTATTAAAAATTGTCATTATAAAGTGTAACCAAATAGTGCTTTCGACTTTGTGGCAGCAGTTTTGGGATGGCCTGTTTCTTCTCCAACATGACAGTGTCCATGTTTACAAATTGATGTTTTATAAAGAACCTTTTGTCTCAGTCTGATGCCTTGACTTGCCCTTTCCAGAGCCCTGGCTTCATATCCACCAAACACCACCTCATCACACCACTTCTTGGGATCTTTTCTGTTCTTTAGGCTGAGTGGGACCAATTCTCTGCACAAAGAGATTCATGTGGAAAAGCTGCTACAGCAGCATATCAGTGTCCATAGTTTTGTAAGGACATTTTCAGCAGTGACACATGGGAGTGATGTTCATGTGCTCAGTTACATTGTTTGGGTATTCATATACTTCTGGGCTAGTTTTTGTAGTGTGATTGAGTGTTCTAGTGTATCTGGCTGTGGCTCAGGAGTTAGAGCAGGTTGTCCACTAATTGGAGGGTCGGTGGACCGATCCCTGGTTCCTCCAGTCTGCATGTTGAAGTGTCCTTGGGCAAGATACTGAACCCCTGCCTCCAGTGCATCAATTGGAGTGTGAGTGTGGTGTGACAGAAAGTACTTAAACGCTTAGAATAAAGCACCGTATGAATGTGCTTTGAGTGCTCATTTAGTGCTATATAAGTATCAGTCCATTTACCATTAATCTTCCAGTCTCTATCCTGTTATTAAGTTAGATATTATTTTCTTTGTCTTTAGTCTTTTGCTTCATTTTTATTACTTGGAGGAAACAAGTTTCACACACATACCTACACAAACACGCACAAATGCATGCTTTGCAGTGTATAATGTGAATTATTTATTAAATAATTTTTTCTTTAAATGAAAAAAAAATCCACTTGCATCTCTTATTTATTTACAATGAAAACACTTTATTTCATCATGTTGTATCATTTCATTGAAAATAAACAGACCAGTAAAAAGGAAACAATACAGTTTGAAATTCATTTATCATGTTCCTTGTGGCATACCTCCTGATTGAACCAGTACAGATATCGACTGAATGGCTTTTTTTTTTTTTTATTAAGTATTAAGAGTCCTTCCTGTATATCATGAGGATATTGTCATTCGTTATTACACATTCTATTCAATGTTTACAGTAAATATGAACACAAAAAATCACAAGTCTACAGTAGAGTTGTGCCATACTGGCATGGCGAGCGGTTAAGATAATCTATCAAAGAATCACTTGCATGCACGGTTTATTGTCTACATAGCCTGGATTAAAAGAGAGCGGTACAGGACATCAAAAGCACTGAGAGGAAAACGGAAACTCTTCTCTAAGACTGTGCAACTGTGTTCAATAACAAAGGTCTATGTTAAAAGCTTTGCATTACACATTGTTACAGAGGTTATCTTTCAGTATGTGCTCCTAGGACATACAAAATAGTCAGCTATTAGAAAGCACATGGCACATATAACAGCTAAGAACTCTTTAGGTGATATAAGAGCAATAATATAATAATTATCATAATAATAATAATAGTATTCATAATAATATAGCAATAGGTGCAATCTTCCATCTTTGTGTCTCTCTCTACCCGATGTTACAGTATTGTACATACAGAGTAATTACATTTGTATGATGACTTAACTGTACATGGTATTTCAAAAACACTAACGGATAACTCATGTCGATGACTGAATATAAAGAAGCGAAAATAAGTTAAGGTTTTATTTTTGCTCATTCTCAAAGAGAACGCCCAGTTTCAGATTTAATTCCAGTTGTTTGAATTCATTCTCCATGCATGATACACCAAAAAACACACAGGAATAAGGTGACAGCGATGTGTTGCTTTTGTTTCTCTGAACTTGGTGAGGGTCACTCACCTGAGAACTGTTTTATACTGTCAAGAGAGAAGATATGAATCTCAGCTTCGAAGACATTTCTGAACAGCTCATTGTGCTGATTAAGTAAACAGATCATAAAACTGTGAGAAATTGCTCTCAAAGTATTTTGCTCACCTTTCATTCATCTTCCCTTCCTCTCTGACTTTTTTTTATCCCTTTGCTATGAGCAAGCTATTAATTAATCCAAACTCTATGAGAGCAAGGAAAATTGAATCTAAGATGAAGCTCTGTGTTTGTCTCCTTGTCCACACTCGACATGACAAATAATATGAAAGCTCTCAGCTGTAATCTTTCCTCTCTGCTTGTCTCTTGTGTGGCTCTGAGACAAGAGCCAGGACTCATCAATAGGCAATGAGCAGGCTGACCATTAGGGACACCTGGATTCTACAAGGTAATGAAATGCATGACAGGTGTAGCTGACAGAGAAAAAAAAACAACTGACTGACACAAGCTAGATGTTTCTGTAAGATCACTTTAAAAGATGGAGGGTGCCATGCTCCTAAGAATATGTTTTTAAAAATTCTGCTGACTGAGTAAGCATCGTGATGTGTTTGTTTCACCCCTTTTCACTGACGTGCCACAGAGTTTAGTTACCCACTCTCCCACTGGTCCATCCTAAACGCTCGTTTTGTTGAGGTCGACTTTCACCGGCAGCGGCCCTGCTTCCTGGACCTCCTCTGATTGTTTTACGGTGACAGCGATCACGGGACTCAGGTGGTACGGGTTGACCTTGTGGGCATTTTCCAGAAACTCTTTATCTCCGTTGATACTCAGCTAAAAAAAGACACAAAGAATAAACAAGGGATAAGAGAAGAAGTTCACCTCTAGTTCAATGTGGCTGCCTGAAAAGATGACTGCAAATTAAAAATGCAGTACTGACTGGATAAACTGACAGTTCTAGTAATACGTTTGTGTGCTGTTGTAATTTAAAAGTCCCTTTTTCAGACCTCTTGAAAGGAAGAGAATGCACAAGTCTTTGATGAGTCTACAAAGAGGCTTGAAAGGAGCAGACAGGAGATAGGAGATTTGTCCATGTTTGTTCATGGATCTGTTGAAACAGCTGGTGATGATTTCTACTGCGTGCAGTGTTTTAAAAATTGCGTGGCATATTGAAATATACAGTAAACAAGCAGTGCGACATATTCCAGAGTGTACAAGACATGTGCACAATTATTCAGCTACAGCTGGGTAGAACTTTTTAAAAAGATAATGACAATAAAGGCATAACCATGATTTATGTGACAGACTGCAGATGAAATACACCCTCACATGGCTACTAAGGGATTTAATCAACTGAAAGGAAAGACCCGAATATGGCATGCTAGCTGGATGGGAAATGCTGATAAGAATCAGATATTAAAGCTTTCCTTCCTGGAATAACTGCCAGATTCAGAACAGAAGAAGCGTTTTGTTTTTTTCTGTACAGGTTTGTGTTATTTTGAAGATGTCCTTAAGGAGGCAGCTCTAAGATTAGAAAGCACAGGTGCACTGCCCAGGCAGGGTGGGTGAATTTGTTATTGAATATTGAGTCATTTCTTTTCCAAATGTGTACCTGTGTCTTGATATGCTGCTCCGGTGCGGTAACGAGGCTGGCACAGCTGAGCCACAACATGACCATGATAGACAGGAAGAGACAAGCAGCTAAAATCCACCGCGGAAGGCCAGAACGTCTGCAGAATGAACAAGTGGGGAGAGAGAAGAGGAGGCAAGAGACAGGGAGTGAGAATGAGGTGGGCTAGAAATGATCAAGTCATCATCAAGCAGATATAAATAAATGCACTGCAAGTGTTTTAGAGAATGAAATAGCATCTCTTTAATGCAATTAAACATCAAAGAATCAGTAAGATATTTTTACATGTTGCAACTCATTTAATGAAAATATTACTCTGACTTTCTTAGACTCTAATTTTTCTACAGTTCACATCAGTGTGTGGTACTAAATTTTGTTTCTTGAGTTGTAAATTCAATAAATATCATGTCTACATCCATCTTAGTTAGTTATGATATTACTGCAAGGCAAGGCATTTTAAAGTGTGATTAGCTGTGGTAGATTAGTTATCTCAAGTCAGTTTCAAGTCTCTGTAAGATGGTTTTCATGCTGGCATTAAACTGCAACTGCAAGGACCACTTGTGGTTTGCTTTAAAAAAAATATTAATAGCAATATAAGGCGTAATTTATGAGACGCTCTCTACTGAAGTCATCTAATTCTTAATTTTTCACAGTGTAAATGTATATCCACCTTGACATGCAGCCGAGGAAGTCATGCTCAGCTGGGGGGTCCTCTGCGTGCTGGACAGGGTGCTTCCCTTTAGCTGCAGCTTTGATTGCTCCCTTCTCTCCGTGTCCCCTCACTCCTGCCGCATAGTTATTAGTCGAGACAACTAATGATAGAATATTGCAGAAGCATAGATGTACAGCATAAATGTGCAGAGTATGCGTGCATTATGGTCTAACCGTGGGGTCTCTGGGTGTGAGAGTGGACCTGAGGCCAGGGTTTGTCGGCCACATTGGATCGAGGAGCCTGCAGCTCGGGCAGAGAGTACTCCATCTCCGGCTGGCTCTGAGGAGAGAAAAACAACAGCAGAGGAGCTCCAAATAAGAATAATTGGTGGGGAAAACCAGAGGGAACAGAGAGAAACACCACATGACACACCCACCCTGATAGTTATTAGAGTAACATTAAGTTCAGTATTATGATGAAAACATTCAGTTAATATTCGTGACTTTTATCTTTGGACACAAATCACCTGTTTTTCTGTTCTCTTCTTCATACAAATATTAGAGATTCTCATCTACCTGATACACACCTGCAGCCCTGGAGCTGGAAGCAATGTTTCAAAGTTGTATTCAAGGACATTTCAGCCTTTTAACCATCTGGTGAAGATACAGTCTACAAACGCTCACCCTAGCAATCTCACAGGTCATGGTGAGGTTCTCAATATAATGAGAGAGTCTTTCCGGACTCTGAATCTTTCTCCTCTGTTCAGCAAAAATTCAGTAATTCATACTGTGGCCCCTAGCAAAATGATAACTGTGTTTTCTTCTAATTTTCAGCATTTGATATTGTGTGAAACCTGTACGTAGTCTTGCCATCCTTTTTTCCCAACATGCTCAATATTTCCCTGTGTCTTTTTCTCAGACACCCAAATAAGTTTAATAAACCCCTTTTAGTGGGATGTGATCTCTGAAAAATGTTTTTTAAAACCACTGCTACACACATAGAGAGCCTGCTGTTGCACTGTTGTGTGTTTCATTATGTGCACAATGTTTGTGGTTCCCCTGGAGAACTCATTAAAAGAGGATTTTGCCTCCCTACTGCTGACCCTCCCTCCACTATAACAGCAGCTGTAGTCAGTTGTAACAATACTATTGCTGGCCTCAGCAACAACACACTCACACACCTACTTAGAACCATACAATATATCCCACCGGAGTGTCATCCTCCCAATTATTTATCGATTTTGACACTTAACCGGATCAACGGGATTTGAAACCTCTTACCGTGTCTAACACTATAATGCAGGTTCATTCACAGTTTATTCATTACTTTATTTAGGAAATGAGTGATTTGTTAACCAGTGAATGATTTCAATCACTTGTCCAGAATAACAAATCACTGCGACAGACCACAGTCACTTTGGAAACATGGCTTACAGTTTGCTTTCCAAAACACTTGAAATCCTCTAAATGAGAGTTACTGTATTTCACAATTGTGCTTATTACTTCAAGAAGGCAAGGAGTGTGTGCACTGAAACCAGATGCAACACCAGTGTAAAGTTTATGGATAAAGTAGGGTGGATGTGAGAGGGATGATTCTCATTTGCTGCAGACTGAAATCCTCTAACCATTAGAACGAGCAGCTCTGTATCTGTCATGCATTATGAAAGTGAGCACAAAAGGTGCTCTAGCTTATTCCCTTTTTTTCTTTGGCTGAGCTTGGCCATGGACACGGCCTGTTATTGCTGTTTTGGATATGATTTTTAGACAATTTAATGGCAACATGTAATAGAAAAGCATCATATTATGTTTGATTACTCATATATTTCTATGTAAGTTTAAGGTAAACATTTTATGAACAACCATTTGTTATATTAGAGTAAGGAGATTGGAGTAAGGAGGGGCTCAGAAGAGAGTCACTGCTCCTCCGCATCGAAACAAGCCAGTTGAGGTATTTCAGGCATGTCCAACTGGGAGGAAGCCCCAGGGTAGCCCTAGGACAAACTGGAGAGATTGCATCTCTTTGCGGGCTTGGGAACGCCTCGATGTCCCTCCAAACAAGCTAGAGGAGGGGGCCAGACACAGGCAGGTCTAGGTATCTCTGCTTTTTCTTTTTTTTTTTTTTTTTACTTAACAACTCGCACCCTTTGCACAGTGAGATTCAGTTTTTTCCTTCTGGACGAATGCTTCTAGTCCCAAAGTGCAGAACAACACGGTTTTAAAACAACTTTGTTCCAGCAGCCATCACTCAGATAAACAAATCACAGTTTTGCTATCCCAGATGACGATGTGTGGATTCTCTATTATTATTATTTATTTATTTATTCATTATGTTGTATTATGCTTATCTGCTGTCTGTTGTCTGTGTTTGTTTTGAAAATGCGCATATGAGGATGGATGACTCACTTACTGCAGACCAAATCTATCTACGCGTACAAATAAAGTAACATGAACCTGAACCTAGCCTGCTGTCCCCATGAAACGGACCCAGATAAGCAGCAGAAAATAAAAGGATGGATGGATATTTGGTATAATTGTCAAATATGTAGAGTAAGTTGAACTTTAAATTGGCCTAGACCAAACAGAAAAAAGGGGTTCAATCTGGAGTTATTTCTGTATTTTTCTTCTATGTCTTCTATGTCTAAGTAAATAATGTCCAAAATAAAATCTTTTTATTATTATCATCCAGCTGCTGGCTGGATGTTGGTTTTCTTTTGTTTTTTTGGTGTTTTTCTAAAGTGAAAAAAACATATTCTGACCTGCTTTTAAAGGTTTCTGTTTTTAGTGCTAACAGGGGGCTTATAACTGGGTCTCACAGACAGGTTATGAAAGCACTGAGAGACAGTTTGCTGGATTTTCATGGGATTTGTTGTGTGGAGTTTACATGTTCTCGCTTTACCTGTGTGGGTTTCCTCACACAGGTAAAGCGAGGAAACCCATACATGGTGACATGCTTGTAAGATAAATTTAGATTTAGCCGTGGATGTGAGAGTGCATGTGGTTGTCTGTCTCTCTGTGTTAGCCCTGTGATGATAATGGTGACCTGCCCAGGGTGGACCCCACCTTTCGTCCTGCTGAGCTCCAGCCCTCCTGGCCTGTCGCCATTATTGATTTGCCAAAAATTCCTTTCTATGCAGGCAAATGTGCTAACCATCATAAATCTGATTAACATATGCATACAGCAGTGGTTATCACCCCACCTTTCAGAAGCCAACAAATTAACTCCCCCCACCCGACAATACTGCTCAATCATTTTCATCAAAAAAGGATCCAAGTTGAATTTTAGTGAAATTAAGGTGGGCATAATAGTATCAGCAATCTTGTGTTTGGTTGTTTTCCTCACAAAAATCATTCAGATTAGTTTCACGCCATATTTTTCATCCTCACCCTCTCTGCAGTGGCTCTGCATTTGCCCACCAGCGGGGGCCGACCCATAGTTTGAGAACCACTGGCATACAGTAAGTGCTTATGTCAGTTAAACAATATAGATAAATCTAGCAAAATGACTCTGAGTCACACTTCCTTCAAACACTGTTGTGTCACCGGTTCTTTGTCTTCTGTTCAGGCTTTTTCTTTAAAATTCATTCGGGCAGAATGACTAATGCAGGAAGAAATGGAGCAGTGCCTTCTCTTTCTGTATTCACCGTACACAAAGTTTAATTTGTTCTGCAGGCCAGCTTGCGAACAAACCACAGCTCAGTTGGAAGAGGTACTTATTTGATTCACTTTTGTTTCAAACACTCTCCCGCTGTCACCTGAGCTGTCAAAACAACAAGGTGGTGGTGAGAAGGGGTACAAAGGTTGTGTTTTACAAGTATTTCCTGAAAATTACGAGTCTACTTTAGTTTTCCTTGAATGGTGATAACCAATAGTTGTGACCTAAAAGTGATTTACTTGCTGCCACTGGCTGGTTACTTGTAGCCTCCTGTTTGTATTTTATGATGCTTGCTGATATTGTTATCCTCACAACATGAGGTCACACAAAGACACACATGAGCTCACAGCGTATGGTCAGCCTATAATGGATATCCATGTAATTTGTATTTCAGGCTTGTTTCCCCCCCTCCCTTTCCTCCTCAATACGTAGCTGGACTTTTTCTGTTGTTTCAACACTCAGAGAGTCAATCTGTCAAGTTGGTGGCGGTTTGCCAGCTGCCCACTAAACACAGGCCTGATAGTTTTCTCACTGCCTCTTGGAGCCTGCTGGCTTCCCCCTGCTGCTTCAGTCTGCATGTCACTGCCATAAAGAGCAAACATCCATCACCAAGTCCAAAAGAAATGTTGGTAATTTCATATTCTGCTCTTGCTGCATCTCTATATATGAGGTGGAGAATTACAGCCCAGCATGCACACACATTTTTATACCTAATAGTGAATTTCAGCATAACCCTCAGTTCTCTGGGATACAGAAGCCTTTGTGTGTATGCGTTAGGGTGCATAAACACTATCATTTCCCATTGAAGCCTTTAATTATGTAGCTATAA
Organism: Paratilapia polleni; assembly: GCA_015106735.1. NCBI lineage: Eukaryota > Metazoa > Chordata > Actinopteri > Cichliformes > Cichlidae > Paratilapia > Paratilapia polleni. The sequence continues at coordinate 29,043 of VUQI01031013.1, forward strand.
CTGTCATTGAAGTCACTTATCCAAACGGGAAAACACTTGACAGAGATGGTTTTTGATTTTGGAGGATATGGTTGGGTAATACGGTGGTTAGGCAGATCCCATCTTATTTTAGCTTTAATGTATAGGTGGTTTACTGTGCTGACTTTAACAAAAAATAACAGCGCTACTGCCAGACATACACCATAGTCTGAATTTGCTCTTTCTTTCAATAACAGAAAAAGTAGCAAATGCTTCATCTGCATCTGAATCCAAATCTGCATCAAAAGACACACAGTGATGGGTAACAAAAGGATTTTTTTCAGTGAAACAAGTCATGTAAGGTCATCAAACAAACATGACCTCAACTGTCAATGGAAAAAAGTCTGCATCAGCACTAAAATAGAACCAGTTGTTTCAGCTGTTCCACTGCTGAAAGTTTCCTTAGAGGGAAGCTGTAGCATCTCAAATTCCAAAAAGATACGTGTGAGTCTTTATTTGTCACATCTAGAACTTCATTCTTCAGCATAGTCTGCTCTCTGTTAAATCTTGCAGTGAGTTTCCATCCCGAGGTGAGTTCAACAGCTGGTTATCAAATATGCATGGCAGTGAGGGAAGTGACATAATTTAAAAGGAAATTTATAAACAATTAAAGTGCTGTGAGGAAAAAACTTTTTACAGCTCTCTGAATTCAGCCACCTTTTCTCCACCCTGCTGTGTGCCCTTGCTCACTCAACCTTCACAGATGCACTGACTCTAAAATGAGCTGTGAGATCTGTTGGCAGGGACCCAGGCTCTAGAGAACCATATACCAGAGGATATATTTCACCATCTTAACAGGAAGGAAGCAGAGGTTAGCTTATCCTATAATCTATAAGGGTCTGCTGGCTTGCTTTAACCTCCAATTAAAAATATATGATGTGTAAAATCACTGTCGGTAGTCATTTTATATTTTTTTTTTTTTAAAAAAAAAAA